>JAJAGP010003663.1:0-67309 GCA_025084515.1 Ancistrus triradiatus
TAGGCTCCTCCTTCACTACTGGTGGAGCCAATGAAATGTGCTAGAAAGTCCAGGCTCCGCCTCCCCCCTTAGGCAGGAATCTGAAGGTTCCCTAGCCAGGGACCCAGGGGCCCAGGGAGGCGCCATTTTGAACAAAGGACCACGTGGTTAAAACTTCCCATATTGAATTTGCGTTTATAAGTTCCGAAAACCCTAACAACTGTCCCAAAAGGGTTTCTTGACGTCAAACTTTTTCAAAACATTTCAAATTATTTCCTGCATTTTGGTTTATGCGCATAAGGAAGTGCAAGCAGCTGATCTGATCTTTTACCCAGAATGCTTCTAAATGAGTATCTGTGAGTAGTGTCAACATGACATGTTACGTCATTGCCACACCCTCATAGACCAAAGAGATGTGAAGCAACGTAACTATTTTCTATGGAAATAAGAAACACATTTTTCATTAATCTCTTATTATTTCGCAAATTATATAATTTATACAATATAAGGATCTTGAAAAAGACCTGCTGATCATTTTGAACTTGTTAAAGACAAACAAGTAGAGACCGGTGTTAGACCTCTGATTGGTCACTGATTGGCCACTAAATGTGTTAGGGTCCTACCTTCTATCCGACTCTAGGGGACAGCATCAGTTAAGTTGTCATTTCTGGGCTCCTGAGAGTTACCACAATCACTCATGCTCGTCTGTAATCTGCGTGATTGCGTAAATGGGCAACACCTGCCAAGTTAGGTATATAAGATCATTTCTGAGCTTGGCAGGTGTTGCACCATTCGACCTCTTTATTGCCTTATTGCTGTGGCTTGTACTTACGTGGTATTTATTGTTGTTCAGGCCCTGTAAACCTAACAGTAATCCCGTCAAGCTCGCATTCTGCACATGCTTGGCAGTGTGCCTCCTCCTTAGTGCTTGCTTGCGCTGCGTGACGTCAGCCCTCCTCCCTTCTCTCTACCTCAAGCGCGAGACTGGGCTTCTGTGTGTGTGTGGGCTCGTTGTGTTGGGTTATTTCTGTTGATTTCTTCAGTGGTTGAGTGGATATATAGTGTCTACCCACGGGTTTGCCCAGGGTTCTATCTTCAGCAGCTGAAGCTGTTTTTTATTTTCTCACTTTTTGTGTATTTTGTTTCGTTTATTTATTTATATTTTGTTTCACAATTTCCATTTGGGTCCTTAAATCCATTTTACTTTTATTTTTTCATGGTTTGCCCTTCTTTTATTATGGCGAACCATAACAGAAAGGTGCAACCAACAATTGGACCAGCATTAGCTCCTGGACCTCCAATATGGAGGTCCCGACATGATGCAGATGGGGTCAGCAGTCCCTTGTGGAGTCTTGGTTAGCTTTTGGGGGTCCGGCCAGACTCTATGGCCCTGTCAGCGAACCAGGTTGGCTAGCCGACCCCGCAGAACTGCCCAGCCCCTGCCGTAGTAGGCGTCGGCTCCCTCCTTGGCCTAAGCTTGGGATTATGGCTCCAGTTATTTACCTGGAACCAGGGTTTGACTCCACAGAAGCTCCCAACCCTCCCAGGTTGGTGGATCCTCTCCACATTGGCTGCCTTGTGTGTTCAGTCTTACACAAGTTAGCCAGTTCATGGCAGAGTACATGGAGGAGTTCCGCACTGCAGCCACAGAGAGCGGTTTTGATGACCTGGTCATGTTTGAGAGGGGTCTTGATGATAGATGATTCCTTCCTGCCTCCGCCCTGGCTGCTCTGTGTGATCTGGCCAGATGCACTGCTTTGATCCAGAGAGAGTAAATCGGAGGTGTGGTCCTTCTTCCAGCCATTGCCCTCGTTCACCAGCCCAAACAGCTCTGTACCTGAGCTTGTCATGCTCTTTACCTCTGTATCTGAGCAGCTAGCACTGCCCAGCTCTGTACCTGAGCTCACCGCACCCTTTAGCTCCATACCTAAGCAACTAATGCTGCCAAGCTCTGTTACCTGATCTTGCCGTGCCATTTTGCTTCATACCTGAGCTGCTAGCACCACTCAGCTCCATACCTAAGCTTGCCACGCCCGTTAGCTCTGTATCTGGGCGGCTAGCACCACCCAGCTCCATACCTGAGCTTTCTGCTCCCGATGCACGATGCGACTGTTAAGGTCCTAAATTGTAACCAATGCTAGGGGACAGCATTGGTTCAGTTGTCATCACTGGGATCCTGACAGCTACCAGAATTGTGCATGCTCATCTGTAAGCTGTGTAATTGCATAAATGGGCAACACCTGCCAGGTTAGGTATATAAGATCGTCTCTGAGTTTGGCAGGTGTTGCACCATTCAACCTCTTTGCTGCCTTATCACTGCAGCGTGTACTTAGGTGGTATTTATTGTTGTTCAGGCCCTGTAGGCCTAGCAGTAGGCCAGTCTCACCAAGGAGATTGGCCATGTAGGTTTCAAGACCCGAGGTAAGACAGGGCTTAGTAGGAACTAGATTTCCCCTTCTGCATTAATCCCTCTTTTCAGTGTTTTTAGTAATCGCCTTTTTGCAATCGCTTCCATTTTCTTGTTCTCTTCAATCTCTGGTGCCGACTGCTGTTCTGCACCTGCGCATCCTGGCAAGTAGCGCTGTTCACGCTTGTGAATGCACTTGGCAGCGTGCCTCCCACTTAGGGCTCACTCGCGCTGGGTGACGACAGCCCCCTCCCTTCTCTCTCCCTCAAGCACGAGCCTGAGGTCCTATGTGTGTGTGGGCTAGCATTTTTCCCCCTCACACATAGAAGCTCATTTTTTTGGGTTATTTCTGTTCGTATCATCAGTGGCTGAGTGGCACATTGGTTTATATAGTGTCTGCCCACGTAGCCACCCAGGGTTCTATCCTCAGCTGCTGAAGCTGTTTTCTTTAATGCTTTATTTTCTTACTTTTTGCATATTTTGTTTATTTTATTGATTTATATTTTGGTTTACAATTTCCATATGGAGCTAACTGCATTTGGGTCCAGCTAACTGCATTTGGGTAAATACATTTTACTTTTATTTTTTCACAGTTCGCCTTCATTTTATTATGGCAAACCATAACAAGATGGTGAACCATAACAAGGTGTGATGATTCGAATGTTTCACAAGCTCGAATCTTTTTACAAACCATTTGTTTCATTTGCTTCAATCTCTCAAAAGTTCCACTTATGCCATCACTAGTAATCAAACAGCACTGAGAGCCAAAAACATTATTGTGCTTTATTGTTCTTTACAGTGGTGCTTGAAAGTTTGTGAACCCTTTAGAATTTTCAATATTTCTGCATAAATATGACTTAAAACATCGTCAGATTTTCACACAAATCCTAAAAGTAGACAAAGAGAACCCAGTTAAACAAATGAGACAAATATTATACTTGGTCCTTTATTTATTGAGGAAAATGATCCAATATTCCATATTAGTGACTGGTAAAAGTATGTGAACTTCTAGTATTAACATTTAATTTGAAGGTGAAATTAGAATCAGGTGTTTTCAATTAATAGGATGACAATCAGGTTTGAGTGGGCACCCAGTTTTATTTAAACAACAGGGATCTATCAAAGTCTGCTCTTCACAACATGTTTGTAGAAGTGTATCATAGCACGAACAAAGGAGATATCTGAGGACCTCAGAAAAAGAGTTTTTGATGCTAATCAGGTTGGGAAAACATTACAAATGTATCTCAAAACCAATTCACAGTCAATCAGATTGTGTGCAAATGGAGGAAATTCAAGACCATTGTTACCCTCCCCAGGAATGGTCAAACAACAAAGATCATTCCAAGAGCAAGGCATGTAATAGTTGGTGAGGTCAGAAAGGATCCCAGAGTAACTTCTAAGCAACTGAAGGCCTCTCTCACATTGGCTAATGTTAATGTTCATGAGTCCACCATCAGAAGAACACTGAACAACAATTGTGTGCATGGCAGGGTTGCAAGGAGAAAGTCACTGCGCTCCAAAAAGAACATTGCTGCTCGTCTGCAGTTTGCTAAAAATCACGTGGACAAGTCTGAAGGATATTGGAAGAATGTTTTGTCGACGGATGAGACCAAAGTAGAACTTTTTGATTTAAGTAAAGTGTTATGTTTGGAGAAAGGAAAACACTGCATTCCAGCATAAGAACCTTATCCCATCTGTGAATCATGGTGGTGCTAGTATCATGGTTTGGGCCTGTTTTACTACATCTGGGCCAGGACAGCTTGCCATCATTGGTGGAACAATGAATTTTGAATTTTATGAGAGAATTCTAAAGGAAAATGTGAGGACATTTGTCCATGAACTAAATCTCAAGAGAAGGTGGGTCATGCAGCAAGACAACGACGCTAAGCACACAACTCATTCTACCAAAGAATAGTTAAAGAACAATAAAGTTCATGTTTTGGAATGGCCAAGTCAAAGTCCTGAACTTAATCTAATCGAAATGTTGAAAAGGACATGAAGCTAGCAGTTAATGTGAGGAAACTCACCAACATCTCAGCATTGAAGCTGTTCTGTACAGAGGAATGGGCTAAAATTATTTGAGGCCAGTGGGAAGGAGTGATCAACAGTTACAGGAAATGTTTAGTTACAGTTATTGCTGCATAGGGGGGTCACACCAGATACGTAAAGCAAAGGTTCAAATACTTTCGCCACTCATTAATATGTAATATTGGATTATTTTCCTCAATAAATAAATGACCAATTAAATTTTTTCTCATTTGTTTAACTGGGTTCTCTTTATCTACTTTTAGGACTTGTGAGAATCTGATAATGTTTTAGGTCATATTTATGCAGAAATATAGAAAATTCTAAAGGGTTCACAAACTTTCAAGCACCACTTTATTCATATAAAAATCAAACAAGAGGCGATTGAGGGACAGAAAAGGAAAAAGAGTAAGTTATGGCAGCCGAGGAGTATCTACTGGTCAAGAAGGCAGGTCCAGTCAGTGACAGGTCATGTGATATATGAAACACAGCGAACCAATCCAGGTAGAGATAGGTTGAGGTCCATGAAGAAACACTGCATACCAGGGCTGCACTACTCTGAAAAGAGTCCATACAAAAACTAATTACAGAGTGCCTGTGGGAGTGCCAAAAGTGAAATTAAACTGAGGTTCAGATGAGCGTTGGAGCAACTGTAACAGAATAACAAATAAAACGCAGTTCAGGAGGGTAATGTAATATACCGCACTGGGCTGCTTTCTCTTCAGGTCTTAAGTAGGATCTTCATCAGCAGGGTAATGAGCTGCAGGTGTTTCTCTTCAGGACCTGCAAATGAGAAACAATCGGCAAGCATGGGCAGAGTAGAAGGTTACCACATAACCTCAGCAGGGAGGAGAACAATGAGAAAGGAGAAGGGGAAAATGGGTGGAAAACTGAAAACCAGTGGACTAGGACTCTAACATGTCAAACATCTCTTCAAGGTCACAATTTACCCATCTTCTAATTACTACTTACAGCCTGATAATTCACCATGTCACAAAGTAAATGTTCTCTCAATGTGGCTTCATGAACATGACACTGAGTGAGTACAGTGTTCTTCAGTGGCCTTTCCAGTTACCAGATCTCAAACCAAATGAACATCGAAAGACCTAAGTGATTCTGACAAGGGTTAAATCAATTTGGCATTTCCAAAACTGCAAGGCATGAATAGTGCTCCTGGTTAGCAGTGGTAAATATGTTCAAGCAGTAGCCCAAGGAGGGACAAACCACAAACCAGCGGTAGGGTGTTAGACATGTTAATTGATGCACAAACACAATGAAGACTACCCCACATGATCCAAACTAACAGAAGGGTTACTCTGTCACAAGTCACATTCAATTTTAATGCTGGTTGTGGGAGGAACTTGTCAACGATCAACAGAAGGAGAATTAAGGAGAATCTTGGAAATGCAGTGATGTATATTATTTGTGGTACCTTATTGAAGATCAGAAATGATTGTTGTGGTTTTTTGACAGAATGCATGCTGATCACTTAATCAAAAATCACACTCAAGCAGAATCAAAGTTTCAGAGAAGAGGCAGACAAGTTTATTGCAAGCAATAAGGGACATCCTCACACCACAGCAGAGGTGCGAAGAAGCCAAAGAGCCACAAATCTCTGGCCCTTATATACAACTCAGTCAAGGTCAGACATTATGTCATCATTGTTTTCCAACTTTTAGAACACTTGCTGCCCAGGCGCCCCACCCGTATTCCTCCATTGTCTCCCCCCTCGGGTCATCCTGACCTGGCAAGTGAACTTTAACCCGTTTTTAAGTTTCAGCAACATCAAATACTCTAATTTCTACATATAAATTGTATTCAATTCTTACATAATTATATTAAATCCAGATCATGATTACTCTCTGTGACCATGTAAAAGCTTTAAACTAACACTTTAACATCAAAAATATAGTTATTCATCATATGCACTTACAGAATAGAAGGATCACTTGGAATAAATTTACTTATTAATCAAATTACAAATAACTGAGTAATTATACACATGAACATGTGAAATAACCCAAGTTACTGGAGTGTACAGCAAGTCTCTGTATAAAAAACCTTACGCACACACACATACCCACACTTCACAAAACTGGTGAACACTTTCAAGGCCAAAGAACATTTTGTACTTTCTCAGTTAGGCTGAGACGCACCTGCAAATCATGTCTTAAAGAGACGTATTCTAAACGAGTGACATCACCACAATTAGAAATGCAAATATATAAGAAATGTAAATAATTATAATGGGTGCAAAAATGTGTTGCCCCCACAGCCACAAAGGCACATGTTGTCCAATAAATCCTCAACATGATATTCAAACTCAAGCTGTAGTACTCAATCTCTCTGTAGAACTCAGTCTCAATCCTGAGTCAGGACTCGAGACATTTTATTTATATTTCAGACTCTTTAGTATTTCCTATTGGAATGGGTCTCAGACACTGGGCTTTTGAGATTCTGGATTAATGTCTTTACTCATCTACTTTGTTCAAAAAAGTCCTTCATGTCACTAAACCACGACAATAATTTTGCTTTATGATTAATCAAACTTTGGTTGAATCTCAAACTGCATACAAGTGTACTAAAGGTGTTATGATATAAGAATGATGGCGAACCGTGAAAACAAAAGAATAAAAGGGTTTTAGCACACAATCGCAGTTAGCTCCAGATGGAAATTGTGAACCAAATATAAATAAATAAAAGAAACTGAATAATCAATAAAGTAAGAAAATAAAGTGATAAATATAACAGCTTCAGTGGCTGAGGATCAAACCCTGAATTGGCGCGTGGGTAGATGCTATGTAAACCCAACACACTACTCAACCACTGAAGAAAATAACTGAAATAATCAAACCAAAAACTTACACTGTTAGCATATGGCACCCCTACGCAGAAGTATGTTTACAGCTTCGGCACCCGAGCAGAGTGTGGAAACACGCTGATTCAGTGCAGCGTTCCCAGAATGAAACAGAAAGCTCTCAGAGGACAGTAGCGCTATGCATTGAGCACTAATGGTGCTGAGCATTAAACAGAGGATTACAGAACTGAAACAAAAGGGAATAAGGCCTCTCCAGTCGGGAACCCGGAGATCCACTAATGGAGCCGGTAATGGAGACGGAGCTCAGCTGCAAAGAATGTCTCAGGGATTAGTTTACAACCCCAAGTCTGCGCGATGCAAATCACGGTTCTACCAAACAATGGAGCATGAGATGGGCGTGCACACGAGGCGATTCACAGTCCTCCATACACAGAACCTACAAGATGCACCACAGCGCAAAGTCAGTCTGGATGGAGCATAAGAGCGACGAACCATAAGAGCATAAGGACAATGCTTGGGCCAATGCTGCCCTTTACTGTTCCCCAGGATTGGGACAGCCTGGCTCCTTACAGTACGTCCCGACGTCCCAAAAGCATACAGGACCTCCCCGAGCTTGCCGAACACGTTCATATAGCGTACTGGGATGACCTGGTAGGCAGGGTAAACCCTGAAGCAGGGGTTAAAAGGGAGGACAGGACAGCACAAGCCAGGCGCAAGGCTTAATTCTGGCTTGGGGCTAGTCACAGGTGGCTCAAGAGTAGAGTTCGGCACAAGCTGCTCAGGGGTGGAGCTCAGTAAAGGCGGCTCAGGGGCAGAGCTCGGCACAACAAGATCCGAGAGAAAGTTCGGCGCCAAACACCTGGCTAGGTGAATGCACGCCAAGGACCCCAGCACCGAGGGCAACAAAGGTGACCACAGTAGGGAAGTTGGCATGAACGATTGTGATGTGGGGACCGGCGCAAATGACTGTGGCGGTCGGCCAAAGCGATCGTGGAACGGGGGATTGGCATGAACAACCGTGGTGCGGAGACCGGTGCAAACAACCGTGGCATGTGGGTCGGTGCAAACGACCGTGGCGCAGGGGTTGATGGCAGTGACCGGAGTGTAAAAGGCTTGAGTTCAGAGCTAATATGCACAGGTATGGAGCTGGGGTGGCGCTAGCTGCTCAGTTTTTCAAAGCTAAAGGTGCGAAGAGCTCAGGTACGAGCTTAGGCGGTGCTAGCTGCTCAGTTGCAAAGCTAACGGGCACAACAAGCTCAGGTACGAAGCTAGGTAGCAATAGCTGCTCAGCTGTGAAGCTAATGGGCACGGCGAGCTCTGGTACGGAGCTTGCCAGCACAAACTGCTCAGTTGTAGAGCTAATGGGCACGGCGAGCTCAGATACAAAGCTAGGCGGTGATAAATGCTCAGGGATGGAGCTACGGGGTGCTAGCTGCTCAGGTACGCAGCTAACATACTCAGGTACAGAGCTTAAGAGTGTGGTGTGCTCCAGTACGGAGCTTAAAGGCAAGGCATACTCAGAAACGGAGCTGGGCAGCACAAGCTCCTCAGTTGTAGAGTTAATAGGCAGGCACAGCAAGCTTAGGTACGGAGCTATGGGGCACTAACTTCTCAGGTACGAAGCTATAGATTACTAACTGCTCAAGTACGGAGCTAACATGCTCAGGTACAGCTCTTGGGGGCACGCTGTGCTCAGGTATGGAGCTTAAGGGTGCAGTGTGCTCAGGTACGGGGCTACAAGGTGCTAACTGCTCAAGTACGAAGCTATGGGGCACTGAGTGCTCAAGAATGATGCTCCCCAGGACCTCCCACTACGGCATGGGATCTGCTCGATGGGGTTGCACGTGTTGAGTGGTTCATCCGTCTGAGCACGAGGATAGATTTTAATCTCATGGGCAAAAGAATTCTTCATGGGTAGTGGGTGATGGACTGACATTCGTGGTGGCCCTTCATCATGGGGGGGTTGGCCCTACGGGGGGGGATGCTGAGCATTGGTCTCTCAGGGCTAGGAGGGACCAACAGCCCAAGCACATACCTGGTTGGATATTGGCGCCTATAGTGGCGGGGGTGGGACAGGGCAGCTCTGGGGGGCTAGGATGCCATATCGAATCATTAACTCAGCCGTAGTCAATGGATGGCCCCCAAAAGCCAACCAGATCCCGGGTAAGGATACCCACCTACTGAAGGCGATTGGGGACCTCTAAATCAGAGGTCCAGGAAATAACGCTGGATCCTCTTGCTGGCCTTACCATTCTGTTATGATTCACCATATAAGAACAATGACGAACCGTGAAAACAAAAGAATAAAAGGGTTTTAGCACACAATCGCAGTTAGCTCCAGATGGAAATTGTGAACCAAATACAAATAAACAAAAGAAACTGAATAAGCAATAAAGTAAGAAAATAAACTGACAAAAATAACAGCTTCAGCGGCTGAGGATCAAACCCTGAACAGGCACATAGGTAGACGCTATGTAAACCCAATGCGCCACTCGGCCACTGAAGAAAAGAACTGAAATAACCAAACCAAAAACTTACAGCGTTAGAGTACAGCACCCCTATGCTGAAGTACGCTTACGGCATGCCTTCGCTACTTTGGAGGCGTACGGTTCCGCGCATGCGAAGAGCGACGGGTCCTGAGCAGAGTGTGGGAACACAGTGGGGATTCAGCGCAGCATTCCCAGAACAAAACAGAAAGTGCTCAGAGGACAGAAGCGCTATGCATTGAGCGCTAATGGTGCTGAGTGTTAAACAGCTGATTACAAAATTGAAACAATAGGGAATAAGGCCGAGCGGAAGGTCTGAAAAAACTCGTCGGAATCACGAGGGCGACCAAAGCTGTGGTGGCGATTTCGGAAATACTAAGGGAGACAGAGCACATGGCAAGCTGCAATGAATGCCTCAGGGATTAGTTTACAACCCCAAAGTAAAGTATGGTTCTCTGAACAACAGAGCATGAGACGGACACACACAAGGCGAATCACGGTCCTCCGTACACAGAGCCTACAGGACGCGCTGCAGTGCAAGGCCAGCCTGGACGGAGCATGGGACGAGACTGAACACCACACAGCATCCCTTGTGCATGCGATGGTAATATATGAGTGGGTATCAGCCCGATTGCGGAAAGGAAAGAGCAACAGGTGCCACGACAGCACTAGGGGAGAGGAGCAAGATGAAAGAGCCACCCGGGAACCGGTGACCAGATGAATCTGACCCTGCTCTAACCAGCTAAATCCCTAGCTTACCTTGAGCCTTGCGACTCTATGAAGCCAGCTCTCTTCCAAGAGCAGGCTTGACCAGTCTCCCTGCCTGCCTGTGTTCACCAATCACGGGAGGTAAGTAACACGGTTTCTAACAACGTGGTAATGCTAGAGCATAAGAGATGCAGAGCAAGCCACATCCATGATGACAGGATTACCAGTGGTATAGCGTGTGTACCAGAGTGTAGATTGAAATGGTAAGACACCGACTGGACTCAGGGACAGCCTTAAATACCTGAGCCAGAAGATGCTGTGAATTTGGCAATTAATGACACATTAACATAAGATTTTAAGGACAATACTTTGGCCGATTCTGCCCTTTAGAATCACCCAGGACGGGGACAGCCCGGCTCCTTTCAAAAGGGTTAAAATGTAAAATCTAAATGTGATTTACTAAATGTAAAACCATACTTGTGTTATGTGGAAGTACAAGAGTGCATGAGTGTGTGACACCCAACTTTGCCAATCCCAGGGTATAAATATTTGAGGCATTTGATTGATCGTAGATAAAAAATACAAATGCAGATACAAATGTAAATATGATTTAAAACAATATAACAGCATAGTTTAGGAAAAACAGAAACTGATGTCGAGAGTAACGGTAGGGATTTTCTTGAAAGAAGAACCCTTAACCCCATAGAAAATGTGTGGAGGGAGTTGAAAGTCCGTGTTGCCCCAAAACATCACTGCTCTAGAGATCTGCATGGAGGAATGGGCCAAAATACCAGCTACAGTGTGTGCAAACATGGTGAAGACTTCCAGGAACCGTTTGACCTCTGTCATTGCCAACAAAGATTGTGTTACAAAGTATTGAGTTGAACTAAATTTACTGACCAAATACTTATTTTCCACTATAATTTACAATTAAATTATTTAAAAATCCTACAATGTGATTTCCTGGATTTCCTTTTCTCATTTTGTCTCTCATAGTTGAAGTGTGCCTATGATGAACAGACCTTTCTCATTTTTCTAAATAGGAGAACTTGCACAATCAGTGGTTGACTAAATACTGTTTTGCCCCGCTGTATACACACTCAAGTCAATGCCAATTTAGTGTAATCGATTACCCTATCATTGGCACTGTTAAATATAAAATGGATAAATACATTTACAGTTGGAGACTAAAAGATCCCTGAAGTACAGTAGTTTGCTTAGCCCTGATAATCCTGTAGTTGCAGAGTATAATTAACAGGCAAATATTGGGTGCGTAACATGTATTCACTGACAAAATACAGATATTTAGTATTTTAAACCATGGTCTTTTTCTTTTTTTTTAACCCTTAGAGCTCAAAGCCCACAATTTGTGGCAGGCCGTATTTCTGTTCAGGCTCAATAAGTCAGGAAACAATTGAGTACCAACATTACATGTGTATCACAACAATCATTATGACTCACCCTCTGTAGCCAGCATGGTTTCGGGTATGTGAAGCAAAAAAAAATAAATAAATAAAATTTTATATACATATATATATATATATATATCAAGTTTGGAGTTAAATTTAAACTTGAGGTTGCCTGCAGGCACCCTGTTTATGTCCTCGATTTAATAAAAAGTGTTGAAATAATGATTCATAAGTATTTGGACATTGACACAATTTGACACAAAACAATTGGGCCAAACCCAAAACCTTAAGCTTTTAATGGTTTAACAGCAGCTAACTGGTCAGGAAATTAGCAAAAATTAAATAAATAAATTTTATTTTTTCTGCCAGAAACATGATGTTGCTGAACTCACCAGTGAATTATTTTTAATGATGTACCAAATAGTTTATTTTGGCCACTCCTCAAGCTTCTGATATCTCTCTGAAAGGTTTGATTTGTTCTTTCACCCTGGTTACAGCCTCCTTCAATTACAGCAACACCGATTTGGACTGCATATTGAGAGGTCCCATGAGCCATATACCAAATACAAAACTTTAAAAAAGGTCCAAATACTTCTGGACTGTAAGTGAAGTAGGTTCCTTGTCTTCATTCAAGCACTAATGCTGTATTTATTTGTTTCTATTCACAACAGGTTATGACTAAGATGATGGAGTCCTTACTTAGTCTAAAGTCACCAGGCCTTTCCCATTTGTTGGATGGATACGTTGGGGCCATGAACATCTTTTTAAGGCATTTTTTGTGTGTGATATAAACTTTCCTGGACATTGTGCTCCATTGTGGGAATTCCTGCAGACTGTTGTTTGTGACATTCAAGATCAGGAATCCTCTGGAATAAGATGACCAAAAGCCACTGGACAGTGATGCTCATCTGTGATCAGGTCCTCCAGATGACATCCTTTCTGAAAAATCTCTGGACTCTCATATTATATGTTAAGCTGGGGAATGTTTGTGAACTGTGGCAGTTATTAGGTTATGAGTTAATTAATATTTTACAATAATTAGATACATTTTCAATTAGTAATTATCATTATTACTGTTAATCATAATGATATTAAATGTCTGCTACTGGGTAATGATTATAATTAATAGTTTTACCTGTCTAAAAATAGGATGAATAAATTTGTACTGATTATTGTTATATATTACATATGTCATTTTATATATAATATAAATTATTACTTATTTAATGGTTATGGTGTTTCTTTCTGTCAATGTATATTTGAATTTTAGAATTAAACGTTAGTGTAAAGATATTGTATTGTGCAGTGTAAAAAAAAAAAAAAAGAAACCCAAACAGTAGTTCAATTAACCCAGCAAAACAGTTAATATTACATAGCATTTTGGTTATGTGTTTGATCCTGTGTTTGTCCAATACTGACCCAGCACTGGGTTGTGGAAAAGACCCATTTCGGGTCAATTTCAGCCCAGAATTTATTAGATTGTACTTTTTTCTGTTATTTCATTCTACATGTGGCTCTTGTAAATGCAAATGCTCCCTGTAATTGGGGAGTGTTTAATGTTGAGCCTCAAGGCTAAAGGTCATCTGCTCCAAAGCCAGCAAATTCAGCTGCCAACAAATTTTCACTTTACTTTATCTCATATTTTGCTGCCCAGATAGATTTTATGGTATTCTGGTATGAGAATCACAGTTATTTTTCCCATTTACTAAGGAAGGATTTTAATCTCAGTACATGGTTTCATCCTTTTCGGTAGTTTGTATATAATGTGAGATAATGCTGTTGCAACTTCTTGACATTTTCGGTGATGATAGCTTTGTTGCACAGTTTTTTGGTGTTCAGGTTCCTGTGACAATGACAGCATAATTTGCTGTAAATTTTACAGTTTAAAGTTAGCTGTGCTGTTGCCTGGTAACATTAAAATGAAAGACAACATATCTAATGGATTTAAGTTTTAAAATTGAAATGCTTTTTCTATATATGAATGCTTTGCTTTCAGATTTTGACAGTTTGCAAGACAACCATCGGCATGGACAAGCTATTGACATAAAATGTAATTAAAATGAATTACATTTGTAGCCTCAATAGCTGGACTGACCGCCATGTGAAATTTGGTTTGGTTTTTCTACAATCTCTCCACCAAGTCACAAACATTACGGACACTGGAATGTGGACCTGGCCCAGTTGACGATAACCCCTGCATCTCACCATCATGAACTAAGCCAATGTGTTAGTTTTAAAATAATTTTTGACACTCTCTACACCAGACCCCAGACCACTCTAGGAGAAGCCTGGCCTAACCTTTGCAAGAAGAACAAAGATGCCTTCACTTTTCACTTTTATGACATGCATATCCAGACAAACTGGAGCCGGAATGACAGCTCTGTACAAAATACGACTCGACAAAAATGCCTACGTGTGGAATTGTGGGAAATGTAGTCCTCACTCGCCCATGGAGGCAGAATCCTGCTTCAGCCGCGGTCTGTGACAGTACCCCCCCCCTCCAAGGAGCCTGTCCACGAGCTCCAAGTCCCCCCCCCTCCAGAGCATACCACCGGGTCAGAAGGCTTGCGCTCAGGGCGGAGACCCGAGGGGTCCTGATGACTGCACCTGCCACAGGTGGGCGATGGGAAGGACGGACAGAAGGTCCGGACTGATGGCGAGGTGAGTCCCTCAGAGGTCCTGGGGCGGACGTGAATGTGGATGTTCACCACCTGTGACGTTGCCCTCTGGTCGATCTTGGCACCGGCGCTGGAACGGACAGCCCAGATACTGCCACTGGAACGGCGGACCTCCGGGGAGCCCCTCTGGAACTGCGGACCACCAGGGAGACCCCTCTGGAACTGTGGGTCTCTGGAACGGCCCCTCTAAAACTGTGGGCCTTTTGAACGGCCCTACAGGAAATGCGGACCTCCGGGAAGGTCCCTCTGGAGCTGCAGGCCTCTGGAAAGGCCCCTCTGGAGCACAGAACCTCCAGTGAGGTCTCTCTCTGGAACTCCCAACCTCTGGGGAGGCCTCTCTGGAACTCCCAGCCCCAGGGACGTCCTCTCTGGACTTGACGCCCCCGGGACAGCCTCTCTGGACTTGATGGCCTCTGGGACCTCCTCTCTGGACTTGACAGTCTCCGGGATGGCCTCTCTCAACTTGACGACCCCCGAGATGGCCTCTCTCGACTTGATGGCCCCTGTGATGGCCTTGCAAGAACAGCCGGCTGACAACCTCAGCACAGGCACAGGAGCAGATGACCTCAGCACTGGCACAGGGGCGGATGACCTCGGCACTGGCACAGGGGCAGATAACCATGGCGCTGGCACAGGGGTGGACAACTGCAGCGCTGGCACAGGGATAGATCCAACTGTCTGTGGCCACGAAACAAACAGACATCGTGGCCCCAGATACATGGTGCTACTACCTGACCACGGGGTGACAAATGCTCATCACCAGAGCTAACCGATGCGGCATGCACTGAAACAGGGCCAACGAGCTCAGATTCCGGGTTAGCAAACACTAATGCCTCATCGACAAGGCTACATTGCACGGTGGGCTCAGAAAAGGGGCTAGCGTGCGCAGGAATGGGGCCACATGGCGTGAGCGGCTCATCTACCATGCTAGATGACATGGAGTGCTCAGGAAGAGAATTACGTGGCCCTAGCGGCTCATTGATGGAGCCACGCGGCGTGACTGGCCAGAACAAGGGACTAGCGGCCTCAGGTTCAGAATTGCCGGGAGCTGACGGTGCATCCCTCGAGCTAGGCAGTGCACAGAACTCCAACATGGGGCTAGCGGGCCTACACACTGGGCTGTCAGTGGGTAGCGGCTCATCGTCGGAGCGAGGTGGTGCGGACAGCTTGGAAGCGGGGCTAGAGGGCCTAACCACCTGGTTTTTGGGGGCTAGCAGCTCATCTTCAGTGCTAAGCAGCAAGAACGGCTCGGAAGCAGGGCTAACCTGCTCAGATATGGGGTTATCATTTTCAAGAATAAGACACGCGGCGGGAACGGGGCTAGCGAGTCCTGACGCTGAAGTGCGTGGCGCTAGCAGCTCCTTAGCAAGTCTAAGCAGCGCCGTGTGCCTGAAAAAGGGGCTAGCGGGCTCGGAACCCGGATGGCGAAATGCTAGTGGCTCGATCCCGGAGCTGGCCCCATCTTCTGCAGGAGGGGTGAAGCTCATGATGCCCATGGAGACAGAGGCGGCATGTAGGGCATCCTCGGCAGGCAAGGTGGCTCCCCGGATGTCCACAGCAGGTGGTGCGGCCCCCGTGATGTCATCAGAGATGGGCAAGATGTCCAACAGGGTGTCCTCGCTTATTGAAGCGGTGCACAGGATGGCCCTGGTGAGCGAGGCGGCATGTAGCGCATCACCAGTGGGTGAGGGCTGGCCTGGTCCTGATGCAGATCCAGATTGCACAACAACTCACAAGCTGGGGATCATGGAGACGACTGATCAGCAGAGGGCGGTGGAGCTTGGCAGAGTGATGAGTGGCAGAGAGTAAGTTAAATTCTGCCTTCAGGAGTTGCCCCACGGTCCCCTACGTGAGCTGTGGCCAGTGTTCAAGGGTCCACTCTCGGGCCCTACCTTCAGAGGGCCATAGCACGCAGCAGATCTTCCTGTGGTAAACAGAAAAAAATGGACACATACACCTGACATTGGCCCAAAAATAGTCCGCATTGGCTGGGATTCCCGCTGAAAGGGTCCAGGTGGTGGGGCATGGTGGTGAGACCCATCGTCTGTTGACTTGGTGTGAGCATTCTGTCACGGGTGTGGCAAGGCATGGGCAGGTGAATGAAGATCTCAGTTCTCAAAAACAAATGTTTATTTGTTCCCCAGGCGCAAAAACCAGGTTAAACAGCACCAATAATGACGATAAGGATAACATAAAAATATGATAATAGTAATAACAACAACAACTCAAAATGAGGCCAGAGGCACACCAGTCCAAAACTAGACCAACCACAGATATCTGAAAAAAGGGTCAAAGCATGGCAACATGGCTAGGCAGGATGAGAAACAATAACCTGAACCGAAACACAAACATTAGGCTAGGTAAAGCTAGACCCAAGTACCCAACGAACAGGGCTAGGCTAGATTACATGAGCTATACAACGTGGAAATACAAAGCTTGACTAGGCAAGATAATACTAACAAGGACATGGGTAATCTGGCTTGGACAGATAATGTGAGCTAACAACATGGGGAATACATGGTTAGACTAGTCTAACTAAAATGTGGAAGGCATGGCTTGACCAGATAACATGAGCTAACAACATGGAAATCCAAGGCTGGGCTAGACAAGATTAGACTAAGAGGAACATTGATAACCTGTCTTGGTCAGCATAACATGAGTTAACAACATGGAAATACAAAGTTCGACTAGGTAAGATTATACTAACAAGAACATGGATGACCTGGCTTGGTCTGAATAACATGAGCTAACAACATGGAAATACAAGGCTTGACTAGGCAGGATAATACTAACAGGAACATGGATGACCTGGCTTGGTCAGAATAACATGAGCTAACAAGTCAAGTCAAGTCAAGTCAGATCTATTTATATAGCGCTTTTTACAATGGAGCATTGTCTCAAAGCAACTTTACAAGTTTAGATTATCTCCTAATAACTATGTCCATTCCCAAATTGAGCAAGCCTAGGGCGACAGAGGCAAGGAAAACACCCTGAGTGTTATAGGAAGAAACCTTGGGAGGACCAAGACTCAAAAAGGGACCCAACCTCCTTGGGCGGCGTAGATGATAAATATAAGAGCGAAACTAAAGTCATGGAGTCAAAGTTTGAATAAAATGTGAAGTATGCACATTGGCATTAAGTGGCCCGGGTATGGTGGGGCTGGAGCTGATGACGGAAGCAGCTTGAGTGGAGCTACAGCGGATGAACATCATGTGTGGGGCTGGAACCGGCACAGGAACACAGCTCTGAGAGAAAACAGAAAATGCAATTATTTATTGATTAAGAGCACAGTGTCCTAATTAAACAATCACTGATGCCATGTCAATCACTGATGCCCATGTGTAGCATGAGACCCGGCAGCATTAGCCTATAGCAGCATAGCTAGAAAGAGAAGAACTGGTAGTGAAACACAGCCAATAGGGATCACATGAGACTTTGGCAACCCCACGGGAGTCAGAAGACAGCAACTCAACGTCTCTGATCACCATAAGGACTCTTTGACTATGAACCCCCAGCTCTGTCCTTATTCTAAGGCAAGGATGCACGAGTCAAGGTCACGAGGACAAAGCCCAGTTCAGCCCAGACCCCCACCACTCGACACTTCCCGGCTAGCGGACAAGGAGGTAGGGCCAGACATGACTCTGGCCCCAGTGACCCCAAGCCATGCATCCTGGTCTAAACCTACTCAAAAAGCCTGTGTAAATAGGTATGTCTTTAGCCTAGACTTAAAACTTTGGAGAGTGTCTGAATCTCGAACGAAAGTGGGAAGTTTATTCCATAGTTGGGGGGCCATGTATGAGAAAGCTTTCCCCCGGCTGTGACCTTTTTAATTCTAGGAACTAAAATAGTCCTCTACCCTGCGAACGAAGTAGACGAGTTGGATTGTAAAAACTCTAAGAGTTCACTCAGATAATGGGGGCCAGGCCATGTAGAGCTTTTTATAAGTTATAAGAAGTATTTTGTAATCAATGCGGAATTTTACTGGTAACCAGTGCAGTGATGATAGAACAGGAGTGATATGATCAAATTTTCTAGTTCGAGTTAGCACTCGGGCAGCTGCATTCTGCACTAACTGAAGTTTATTTATAGATTTACTAGAGCATCCAGTAAGTAAGGCGTTACAGTAATCCAACCTTGAGGTTATAAACGCATGAACAAGTTTTTCTGCATCATTAAAAGAGAGGATATTTCTAAGTTTAGCGATATTACGTAATTGAAAGACTAACAACATGGAATTACAAGGCTTGACTAGGCAAGATTATACTAACAGGAACATGGATAACCTTACTTGGTCAGAATAACATGAGCTAACAACATTGAATGACAAGGCTTGACTAGGCAAGATAATCCAAACAAGAAAATGGGTAACTTGACTTGGCTAGATAACATAAGCTAACAACAAGGGAATTCATGGCTAGACAAAGCTAGATATACAAACAAGAACATGGCTAAGAGAAAACACAAGCATGAACCTCACAGAGGAACACCAGAGCCCAGAGGGAGGAGAAGCTACAGCAGTCAGTTCCCTTGGGAAAATGGCAACGACAGGGTAATCCGGGATACAATGACAAGCCGAGAAGCCACCGTGGAACACTTATGTAAATGCATTGCAAGCGCATGTACAACGCAATGCTCCCGCGACGCGATGGTGTGCGCGTGCAGCTTAAATAGCATTCCTGATAAGCATGGATCAGTTCCAGGTGCGGTCGCGACCATCTTGACAGTGCGCAGAATTGTGGGCGATGTAGTATTCGCCCATGGAAGCAAAATCCTGCTTCAGCCGCGGCACATAACAGTGGCGTCTTCGCAAAGAACAAGACAGTGAAATAATCCCAGCGATAATGAGTTCGGTACCCAACAATGTCTATCAAAGCGTGGACTGGTCCAAAACGTGAATTTCATGACACGGCCGCGGCCATATTGCCTATGCGCGGAATTGTGGACGATGTAGTCCTCACTCGCCCACGGAGGCAAAATCCCGCTTCGGCCGCAGCCCGTGACAATTTCAACCGAGGTCGAGAAAAGAACTGCAAGCTCACTTTTCAGATCCAGACTGAATTTGCCTTTTTCTCTTTCAACTGGGTTTCCGGATCCACCAGTCCCCAAACGATCCGGTGGTGCCCTGTTTGGTCATTAAAATTAATAAATTTAAAGGTGTAGTCATATTCCGCTACACATTTAATCATGATTTAACAATTTTAAGAACCACATTCTAACATCACCAGCCATACACTCACAAGTCACAGTCTTGATTATACAGAAAAATACACAGTCTATTTTTTTACCATCAGCAATGTCAGATAAAAGCAGCCAACATGACCAGCCATATATTCAGCTTTGTAACTGGCCTTGACAAATAACAATAGTGATTGTTTTGGCATGTGCAGCGTGTGACTACAATTGAAATTCCCTGTCATATCAAATGCATGTATGGCTTCCATTTTCTGAGAGTGATCTGAAGAGTGATGGAAGCAAGCCATGCCAAACCCTAGATATCTGGCAGAGGATCACACAGATGGGCCAGGCTGAGCTGACTGAACCCTCTGGCAGCTGGAGAGAGATCATGCACAGCGTTTCTCATCCACAGAGAGACTCAGAATTGACTTTTTAGGCAAACATTTCCCTTTATGACTGCTATTTCTGACTTCTTAGCATACACTGATGCCAAACTGTGACCGTAACCAAGGTTCAATTACAGAGCTGACTGGAACAAGTAATCCAAATATTGCCCCAGAAGTCTGTTTAGATGCCACCAAGCACTGGGGCCAACTGATCCACAAAGTCCTAGGATAATGCATGTGTTCTGTTGTAAAACATATCCAGGGATGGAAAGTAGGAACAATAAATTGGGAGTAATTACAGCAATTCAAATAATGGCCAGAAATGCAATAAAAGCCAGAGTTTGGTCATAATGGTGGGATAATACTAGGTTTGAGTATAATAACTGTTTGTGGGGAATGTAAAGCTGATTTTCCTTGTGCTTTAAATACATCAAAATATAATATTGAAGGAACAACAGACACTATGCATATTAGGGGATGCAAAAGCTTAGTTGGAAGAGCAATTTGCACTTAACAATGAGATAAATTTTTGAATTAATAATAAATGAACTTATCTTTTGTAATCTCTTTATCTTCACAAGTGAGGTTCAAATGCACAGAAACATTGTGAGCAATGTGTGAATCCAGCCTGGCAATCTTTTTAAGGTAATAGCACATTCATTCACACACAGAGGCAATTTAGAGAACCCAGTCCACCATATTTTTGGAAGGTGAGAGGTCAACAGAGTAGTGAAAGAAAACCTGTTTGTACAGTTGTGTTTGTTAGTTTGTGAACCCTACCTGTAGATTTAGCAGTTAATCGGAAGGTGAAATTAAAGTCAGGTGTTTTCAATTAATGGGATGCTACTCATGTGTGACTGAGAACTGTAGCGACACACTCAGTCAGGTAGCTGGAATCAAGTTCAAGTTTATTAAGGAATAACCAGAAATCATAAACAGTATGCCAGTCCAGGGTCAAAAGCCAGTAATCCAGTGATCGAGAGTAACAAAGCCAAAGGGGTTAAACAAAGCTGTAAATGGAAAATCCAGAAGAGAGTTCATACACAATAAACCACGTAATAATCCAAATGCTTAGTATCGTAGCCAAAGACTGATGACACCTCGCAACGAGTACACAGACCCAGTGCATTATATAGTTTATGAATGGCTGCCAGGCAGAACTGGTGGACTCTAGAACTCGGGTGACGGCGCCCTCCTCTGGCACGGAGGGGAACCCACAGTCGGCATGACGGGAACATTGTTTGTAAGACCAAGTATCTATCCAAGTCTGATCTTCATCTTTGTGGAAGTGCATCATCCTGCAAACAAATAACATATCTGAGGACATTAGGAAGAGATTTGTTGAAGCTCATGAGGATGGAAAAAAACATCTCTAAAGATTTTGGACTCTACCAATCTACAGTGAGGCAGATTTTCTACAGATAGAGGAAATGTAAGGTCATTGTTACACTTTCCAGGGGTGGTTGACCAAGAAGGATCAATCCTAGAGCAATGCATGTAATTTTCTACAAGGTCACAAAGGAACCCAGAGTAACATCTAAGCAATTAAACTGAAACTCAAAAGAACATTGATCAAGCAGCAATGCATTGACCCAAAGCACACAATTAAGTTTACCAAAGTATGGTTAAAGAAGAGTAAAGTTCTGTCTTTATCCAAGATAAATGTAATTGAAAGGACCTGAAGCAAGCAGTTCATGTGAGGAAACTCACCAACATCCAAGAGCTGTTTGTTCTGTATTGAGGACTGTACTAAAATTCTTTCAAATCAATGTGCCAGAGTGATCAACACTTATTGGAAGTGTTATTAAGTTGCACCATAATATTCTTGTCTCATTTGTGAATTGCGTTCTATGTTTTTTTTATTATTATTATTTTTAGGACTTCTAAATCCGGTCAATGTTTGCAGAACTATATAAAATTCTAAATGATTCACAAACCTTCTATCATACAGTATGTATATGAGAACAGCTGGGTGACAAAAAAAACTAAGATTTTATAGTTTCTGTATTAATTAGTTATAAAATGGTTACAGAAGTCATACTAAGAGACACACATTGTTGTATTAAACATTCACTAACCACTATACAAAATATGTGAACTCATGTATTACACACATTAACACAAAAACCCAGACAGAAACGTCAGATTGCTGCAAAACTCAGCATGCATTTTGGTCACAGGCAGATATGTAAATGATTACAACTGTGGTCTGAGGAGACACTGGGTTTTTCACTAACCACTATACAAAATATGTGAACTCATGTATTACACACATTAACACAAAAATAACGCACCCAGACAGAAATGTCAGATTGCTGCAAAACTCAGCATGCATTTTGGTCACAGGCAGATATGTAAATGATTACAACTGTGGTCTGAGGAGACACTGGGTCTTTCCACAAAAGGGCATAGAAGTGCTTCCCCCTCTGCTCTATAAAACAGGCTCTCAAAGGCTACTTTTTTATTGTACCTGTTGGTGAGAGATCGTTAACTGCCAGACATGCCTCTACATTCCTGGAAAACCCTTGCTGTGTATGGGTGAGCATATCCTGCTGAAAAAGCCATGCCATGAATGGCAACACATTGCTGCAGGATGTCCTTCACATATAACTGATATGTTAGTGTCCCTCATATCACTACTAGGGGTGACCGACTGTCATATGCGATGGCTCCCCAGATCATCACACTAGAAGTTGAGGCAGCAAGTCACTCCAAACAAAGCCAGGATTGAAGCATCCACCACAAGGGGCCTCCATACTTGAACCCAACCATCATCGGAACCCAAACAGAACCTGGATTCATTGCTAAAGATGATATGGTTCCAGTCCATAGCAGTCTAGATTTCTCATTCACAACACAACTGCAAATGAAGATGATGGTGGCTGGCTGTTAATGGCAGGACACATAATGGGAGTCATAACAGCACATTTCCTTCTGCTAAGCACCTGTAAATGGTCTGGGCAGATATAGAGTTGTGTGGAAACTGTGCTCATGCTTGTCAGTCGATGAAATGATCCTTTCAACTGGTGGTCTGTCTTGGCCATGTAGAACCTGTTCGCCTCATGTGCATTCTCTCACAGAACCACTCCTTCCAATACCTCTTAACAGCTAGGTCAGAATGGGCTACATGACGGGCACTTTGTCAAAATGACCATCCTGCTGCTCTCAGTCCAATGATGCACCTCCTCTCAAAATCTGACAACTGTGCAGAATGTCTTTGAGTGCATTGTAGAGGCATGTCTAGCAGTCAGCAATCTTTCACCAAGAGGTAAACGACCCAAAAGTAGCCCGAGAATGTTGGAACACTTTTATTCCGTCTTGTGGAAAGACCCAGTGTCTCATCAGACCACAGTTGTACTCATTTACCTATCTGCCTGTGACATAACTGCACGTATTTTGCAGCAATCTAACATTTCTGCCTGGGTGCTTTTATTTATTTATTTTTTGTTAATGAGTGTATAATTGGTAGAACCCTTAGTAAATATTGAGCCACCGTTAGCGTCAGTGACCTCCCATAATTGCTGATAAGACAAAAAAATTCCTACAACAAGTTCAAGTTCACTTTATGTATGCAGCACTTTTGTCCTTGCATTGAAGAATTTAAAGAAAACCAAACAGTAACTGTATAAAGGGAATCAGATATTTGTTGCAACATTGTGAATAACTGTTCTGAGAGTTGTAGCACCTGTAGCAGGTTAAAAGTCACTAATCCAGTGTTTCAATAATTTTTGGATTTTTTTGTATGAACAGCCATATTCAGATAATGCCTTTCAATTGCGTCATGATTTAGACTGTTATTTTTAGACATCTTTGTGGTTTGGATCACTGCCTTGCTTCTATTAAGCTTCAAGTTTGTCATTAATTGCATTAAATTAATCTGTAAATGTTATTTAGATAAAATTAGAGCAGATCATTTTAAGATAATTTTATGAACAGCTATGTAACATAGTTAGTTACAAAAACTTCACTAAATATTTCATTAAAAGTGTATACTCTGTGTATCTTGTGCTTTTAACCCATGAAATTGTAGGCAAATTCTAGTCAATTCTCTAAACAATCTTACATTCTTACCTAAAGAACCCAAAACATGTCGTGACACAATGGCACAATTGCATTAATGTACAGTGATGCTGGAAAGTTTGTGAAACTGTAAGGGGTCGGGCTGCTCTTCGTCCTTGTGGACTATAGAGGGCAGCATTGACCCCCTAAAGTTATTCCCACGCTTGTACGGCATTTTATGGCCCACAAACGGCGGTTTTACGTGGCATTAATTGCCAATTAATCAGCACCGACTGGCTCAGGTATTTAAGGCCTCTCCTGAGTCCAGTCGGTGTCCTACCATTGCACTGCATCCTCACGCTACGCATAGGCTAGACCGCTCTTTTCGGTGATAGCTGAACCCACGCTTCACCT
This sequence comes from Ancistrus triradiatus, assembly GCA_025084515.1. NCBI lineage: Eukaryota > Metazoa > Chordata > Actinopteri > Siluriformes > Loricariidae > Ancistrus > Ancistrus triradiatus. Next base: position 24,485 of record JAJAGP010003663.1, read on the forward strand.
CCACTTTAGTGACCACCCTCAGAATCACAAAAGACACCGCTTGCTTACCTTCTGTGATCGGTGACCGTAGGTAGGCAGGGACACGGGTAAAGCTCGCTCTTTGCAGAGAGCCAGCTTGGTAAAGTCCGCAACGCTTGAGGTAAGACAGGGCATTAGACGATCAGGATAGGGTCAGATCTTCCTGGTCACCGGTCCCTGGGTAGCAATCCCTCCGTCTTCCCTCGCCGTGCGGCGGCGTGGCCCGTGCTGCTTTTCCGGTCGGCGATTGGTCCGCCCGTTCTCCGCCGACGCAGGTACGAGGGGCGCTGGTTAGAGTCCAGCATTGTCCCTCGATAATCCTTAAGCGTCCGTTTTCACGCTGTCCAGGTTGTCCCCACGCTGCTGCGCGTATCCAAGGCCCCGTGGACGGAGTACCGTGGTGAAACCGCTTCGCACATGCGCATCCGTCCCATGCTCCGTTTCTTCGGAAAACCGTGCGACGCTTCGCGCAGCCTTGGGGTGTGTGAATAATTCCCCGAGGTTTTTCAGCAGTCCGCCTCGCTCCGTTCTCTGGAAGGGTGTCTTTTGGAGAGACGTTCTCTGGAAGGGTTGTCTTTGGGAGAGACTTCTCTGGAAGGGTGTCTTTGGGAGAGACGTTCTCTGGAAGGGTCTCTTTGGGGGAGACGTTCTCTGGAAGGGTCTCTTTGGGAGAGACGTTCTCTGGAAAGGCCTCTGACAAGTGCACGGCCTCTGGAAAGGCCGCAGACAAGTGCACGGCCTCTGGGAAGGCCTCAGACATGGTGCATGGCCTCTGGAAAGGCCTCTGACAAGTGCACGGCCTCTGGGAAGGCCCTCTGGGACTGCTGACGCCCTGGAGGCAGCCACCGGAACTGCTGACGCCCTGGAGGCAGCCACCGGAACTGCTGACGCCCTGGAGGCAGCCACAGGAACTGCTGACACCCTGGAGGCAGCCACTGGAACTGCTGACGCCCTGGAGGTGGCCACTGGAACTGCTGACGCCCTGGAGGCAGCCACTGGTCCTGCAACAAAAAGCCTGGGAGCATGCACTTGCAGGAATGTTCGTGGTGCAGGAGTGGGCATGACTTGGGGGTGACGTGACTGTCCGTTGTGCAAAAGTGTGCAGGAATGGGCACATCACAACGGAATACCTGATGGTCAGTCACAGGACTGCAGTGGTCGGCTTCACGAACCTCCACGACGGAAGGCTCGAGCACGGGACTGGGTTGGTCTGACTCTCGTTTACCCACAGCTAGAAGTTCGGACACGGACCAAGAGGAGTTGGAAACGTGACTACCGACGACTGGGGGTTCGGATATGGAACCGGAGTGGTTTGAAACACGAGCATCAATGAGCGAAGGACCAGAAAAGGAATCACCGGATATAACAAGCGGTCGCTGATGCTTGACGAAGGCAGACCGGCTGGTGGCAAGCTGGGGGTCCAGCACTTGACCAACCAGAGCCGAGCAGGCAGGGCGAACGGGTTCAAACACACCAGGAGTTATAGCTTCAATGTCGGGGAAGCTCCATTTAAAGCAAAAAGCGATCTCCAGCTCCTCAAGGAACTGCCCTATGGTACCAGTCTTGAGTAACGGCCACAGGTGGGTGGCCCAGGTTAAAGCTTCACAGGTGAGGTGAAGAACCACAAAAGAAATCCTGGCATACTCGGTTTCAAAAGGGAAGAGATCGAAAAACTGCTCGCACCATTCCATGAACGGCCGGCAGGTGGCAGGGTCGCCGTTGAAATGGCCAAGGGAAAACGAAAGGGAAGGAGAACCTGCCGTCTCCATTGTAGGCGGATTATTCTGTAAAGGCGGGCTAGGAATGAAAGGTGAGACGCACGCAGGTTAACAGAATGAGGATTTATTGACCGGAGTATAACAAAAAGGAGACACAGCTAACGAAAAACGAGCGAGAACCGAAAACGGGTGTGGAACATAAAATTTGTGCCTGAACCTCCTTTGTTCGTGCCATGATACACTACCACAAATGTGCTGTGAAGAGCAGACTTTGATAGGTCCCTGTTCTTTAAATAAAATAGGGTGCCCACTCAAAGCTGATTTTCATCCCATTGATTGAAAACACTTGACTCCAATCTCACCTTCAAATTAACTGCTAATCCTAGAGGTTCACATACTTTTGCCACTCAATAATATGTAATATTGGATCATTTTCCGCAAAAAATAAATGAACAAGTATAATATTCTTGTCTTATTTGTTTAACTGGGTTTTCTTCATCTGCTTTTTAGACTTGTTTTAGGTCATATTTATCAAGTCAATTCAGATTTATTGATATAGTGCTTTTTACAATGGAGCATTGTCTCAAAGCAACTTTACAATTTTAGATGATCTCCTAATATCTACGTCCAATCCCAAATTGAGCAAGCCTAGGGTGACACTGGAAAGGAAAAACTCCCTAAGTGTTATGAGGAAGAAACCTTGGGAGGACCAAGACTGGAAAAGGGACCCAACCTCCTTGGGCGGCGTAGATGATAAATCTAAGAATGAAACTAAAGTCATGGAGTCATACTTCAAATAAAATGTGAAATATGCACATCTGCATTAAGAAGTCTGATACACAGTCACCCTAGGATCCTGAGTCTAAGCAGGAAAGTTGTTGGCTGCACTTTGTTTCCAGATAATCGGAGGAGGGTGAGGGTTACTGTCCTCTGGTGTGGCTCGGGTATGGTGGGACTGGAGCTGCTGACGAAAGCAGCTTGAGTGAAGCTGAAGCAGATGAACATCATGTGTGGGGCAGCAACTGGTACCGGAACACAGCTCGGGGAGAAAACAGTAAATGCAATTAGTTATTGATTAAGGGCACAGTGTCTATGAACAATCACTGATGCCACGTGTAGCATGAGACCCCTGCAGCAATAGCTATAGCAGCATAGCTAGCAAGAGGAGAACCGGAAGGTAACACAGCCAAGAGGGACCACATGAGACATCGGCAACCCCACGGGAGGCAAAGGACAGCAACCTAACATCCCAGATCACCATAAGACTCATTGACCATGAACCCCCAGCTCTGCCCTTAATCTAGGGCGAGTATGCACAAGTCAAGACAAAGAGGCCCGAAGCCCAGTTCAGCCGTACTCGACACTCCCCACTAAAGAACAAGGCAGGCAGGCCAGACATGACTCTAAACTCTGGCCCCAGTGACCCGAGCCATGCATCCCGGTCTAAATCTAGTCAAAAATCTGCACATATAAGCATGTCTTTAGCCTAGTCTTAAAATTTTGGAGAGTGTCTGAGTTTTGAACAAAAGTGGGTAGTTTATTACATAGTTGGGGGCCATGTATGAGAAAGCCTTTCCCCCTGCTGTGACCTTTTTTAATTCTAGGAACCAAAAGAAGTCCTGCACCCTGCGAACGAAGTAGACGAGCTTGGATTGTAAGACTCCAAAAGTTCACTCAGATAATGTGGGGCCAGGCCATGTAGAGCTTTGTAAGTTATAAGAAGTGTTTGGTAATCCGTGCGGAATTTAACTAGTAAACAGTGCAGTGATGATAGAACAGGAGTGATATGATCGAATTTTCTAGTTAGCACTCAAGCAGCTGCATTCTGAACTAGTTTCTCCACATCATTAAAAGAGGGGATATTTCTAAGTTTAGCAATATTACGAAATTGAAATAAAGCAATTCGAGTGATACTGCTAATGTGCGCATCAAAGGAGAGATATGAATCAAATATGACACCCAAGTTTTTTACAGACGCACTGGGCAATACTGAATAGCATCTAGATTTAGGATAGATGTAGCCAACCTGTCTCTCACAGCCTTGGGTCCCACTACTAGAACCTCAGTTTTATCTGAGTTAAATAAGCGAAAATTAAATGACCTCCAGTCTTTTATTTCCTTTACAGTGATCAATTTTGTTGATTGTAAGGCTGTCATTTGGTTTAGCTGATATGTACAGCTGTGTATCATCTGCATAGCAGTGGAAACTAAGGCCATGTTTACAAATAGCAAGCCAAGCACTGACCCCTGAGGCACACCATACTTCACTTTTGAGAGCTTAGACCTTAGATTATTTATATGAACAAACTGGTACCGGTAAATCATCATGATCTATTTTGTCAAATGCTGCACTTAAATCTAACAGAACAAGAAAAGAAACAAATCCATTATCTGAGGACATTAACAAGTCATTTAGTACCCTAATTAATGCTGTTTTAGTACTATGATGGGTCCTGAAGCCAGACTGAAATGTTTCATAAATACCATTCCTTTGGAGGTAACTGCAGAGCTGCTGATAGACGGCTTTTTCTAAGATTTTGGACAGAAATGGTAGATTTGAAATTGGTCTATAATTAGATATCACACAAGGGTCAAGATTGGCTTTTTTTAATCAGTGGTTTGGGATTTGGGCACATAACCAGAGGTAAGGGATGAATTTACAATAACTAAGAGTGGCTCTATAATACTAGGTATTACCTATTTGAGCAAAATGTGTAGGAATTGGATCTAATAAACATGTTGATGACTTAGACGAGCTGATAGTTCAGTATTAGAAATCGGGGTAAAAGACTAATCTTGATTTACAGCTTAGTAAACAGATGTCTTCACTAGTGCTGCATCTGGAAGGTTGCTAAATAGTTTGGTGATGTCATGAGAATCGAGTTTATCATTATCATTTCTCATTATCATTTCTTTAACTTATTAAAGAAAGTCATGAAATCATTACTGTTAATATTACACAGAACATGAGAATCACTTTCTGTGGGGTTTTCTGTTAATTTGGAGAATGTATTAAAGAGACATCTTGGATTATTCTTATTTTTCTCTATGATTGAGGAGAAATATGCAGCTCTAGCTTCAGTAAGGGCATGCTTATACTCTGCCATGCTGTCCCTTCAAGCAATCTTAAATACCTCCAATTTACTATGTCTCCACTTGCGCTCTAGGCACCACATTGTTTGCTTTAAGGTATGGGTGTGGTCATTATACCATGGTGCTAGCTTTTTTTTTCGTAATGCGTTTGACCCTAACAGGATCGTATCCAGGGTTGAGCGAAACACACATTCTAATTGGTCATTTACACACTCAAGATGATCGGGCTCTGTAGCTGTATTAAATATTAAGTTTGGTAGGTTTTTAATAAACGTAGCTGGAGTAGCAGATGTGATAGTGTGCTTGGTGTGATAACAAGGCAGAAGGATTTTATTAATTAGAGATACCTCAAATACTAAAAGATAGTGATCTGAAATCAAATCGCTTTGCAGGAAAACATCAAGGTTATCTATATTGATACCAAATGTTAATATTAGATCTAAAGTATGGTTACAGCGGTCATTGTCAAAGTGAATATTGAAATCACCTACAATTAAAGCCTTATCTGTTGACAGTACTAAGCAGGAAAGAAGATTAGCAAATTCTTTAAGAAATTCTGAATAAGGACCTGAAGGGCGGTAAATAGTGATAAGCTGAAAAGAGTGTGGTTTTTTTGTGGTTCACATTAAGAATCAGTATTTCAAACGAATTAGCCTTGTAATGGCATTTAGTTGTAACACCTAGCTCTTTGTCAAAAATTGTGGCTACGCCTCCCCCACGACCATTAGGACGAGGGCAATGAGCATGACTGTTTCCAGGAGGTGAGGCTTCATTTAATGCCAAATATTCATCCGGTCTAATCCAAGTTTCACTAAGACAGAGAGCGTGTAAGCGTTTATCAGTGATCATTTCATTTATAATCACTGCTTTGTTTGTAAGTGATCTAATTTTAAGTAATCCTAGCTTAAGTCTAAGGTTGTTATTTCTATGAGAGCTATCTGTTTTTATACTAAAGAGGTTATTAAAACAGACTTTTTGAGTGCGTTTACGTTTAGGACAGATGCAAGTAACAGACACAGTTTTAATAACGTGAGTTCTGGGTAACAGTGCATGGCTACCAGCAGACAGCTGGTTAAGCCTGACTGTCTGCTGCCTGACCCCTGCTCTGGATAGTCAGCCCCTAACCAAACCGGCCATAAGACTATGGGCAATGTTGCAGGAGATGAGAGCAGCACCCTCCTGAGTGGGATGGACACCATCCCATCCTAAAAGGCCAGGCTTACCCTCAAAGGCTGTCCAATTGTCTATATAGCCAACGTTGTTTTCAGAGCACCACTTTCAGGCAGCCAGCAGTTTAGCAACCATCACCTTCTGGTAGCCTTGGTCACCTCTCCGCATTGGGATGAGGCAAGAGCATACTACTGCATTGGACATCTACAAAATTAGCCTTAGCTACCTCTGACTGGTGAAGGCATATATCATTAGCCCCTACATGAACAACTATCCTAGAGAACCTACGTCTCTTGAGTTCACTAAGACTCGTTACAATGTCCGGCACCCTGGGTCCGGAGAGGGGGAGTGTGGAAAACTACAATGTTCTCTGTCAGACTAGCTATAAGCCTACACCTATCAGAAATAAAATTTACACTAATGACGGCACAGGGAACACACTTGGCATACATGTAACTCTAGCTGCTGGTGTCCCTAAAGGGATAGCTAGTTTCACATGAAATAGAGTCACCTATGACCAGAGCTCTTCAACAGGTTGCTCAGTGGGTGCATCACTGAGGAGGGTAAGCCTGTTGGACACGTGAACAGGTAAAGAGTGTTGCTCCCGTGGGCAAGCCTACATCGCCGAACCGTCACCCACTTGCCCTGCTGCGAGGGCACTGCCAGGGCGGGGGCATTAACTTCAACTGTGGCATCCAGATCTGCTAAGCTAGAAGCTGAGCTAGCCTTCTCTAATGTCTGGATGCATGCCTCTAAAACTACAATGTTCTCTGTCAGACTAGCTATAAGCCTACACCTATCACAAATAAAATTTACACTAATGACGGCACAGGGAACACACTTGGCACAGGAAACAAGCGCAGCAGAAGCCATGTTAGTACAATTAATTAAATAATAAATTAAAGGTACTTAGCTTTGGGTGGTGTTGTGGGGTGCCAAGTGAAGATATGGTTCAGCTGCAGTCGATGGGCCAATGCAATGCTTGATTAAAGCGTCGATGGAAAGTTAATACAAAGCGTCACAAAAAAATTAAGTATCAGAAAAAAAGAAGGTGGAAAACAGGTGTAAAAAAGTTATAAAAACACTACACTACACTACAGCAAAAGATGAGACCGAAAAGATGCAACTCTGGTAATTAGCTAATGGATAAATACTGCAAACACAAACCGGTATACATGTAAAGTTACTAAATAATGATTAGTGGTGAAAAATATAATCCGCCGGTACTAAAAGAAAATGATTAAGATGCTGTAAAAAGTACTATATATGCGATACAGATGCGATCGGGAATTAAAATAGTTAAAAAGTAATAAACTGCTAACAGCTACAAACAGCATGCGTCCTGTGCGAAATAAAATTATGTTCATCAATGTATCTATTTTTAGAGAGTCACAGAGCCTCTATGTCACGCCGGCTGAGGGATTAGGAGGCAAACGCAACGAGTGGATCTGAAACTCTGGCGGTGTTTATTCACAAAACTTACAACCGAACTTACAAACGAACCGCGGACAGGAATATAGTAATGGTGATACACGAATGGATGACAGAACAAAGACGGAGAAGAGCGAACACGGTAGGTAGAGCGATAACTGATGGCTAGAATACAGATATACGACACAATAGAGAGGGAAGATACAAATGGCTTGGATAGAGCTACAGGATGTGGTCAAGAGATTAGATACAGCTTGGATTGAGAAGGTAGAATAGGTAGAGAGAACAACACATTTGACTAGGGTAGGATAGAGCGCGGTCACGTTAGTGACATGATGGAGCGAGGGGCTTCTGACGCGGTAGGAACCACGAGATTCAGCGATGAGTCTGTGGAGGGAGAGGGTTTATATAGGGAAATGGAAAGGTCTGGAAAACGAGAAACAGGTGCAGGTGATGTCAGGTGATAGTGAGAGAAGGTGGTAGAAGGTGAAAGAAGGTGGGCATGGTGTGCTGGTGTGATAGAGCCCTCCGAGACGGAGCTAGGACTCCAATGATGGCCCCACGGGGGCTCTAGACGGTCTGGTGATTCCCTCTCTGGGCGACAGCTGGGAGGATTCCGGATGGCACCGGGCCCCTGATGGCCCGGATGGGCAGACCTGACATGGGTGGATGGTGGGAGGCTGAGAGGAGGGCAAGGATTAGGTTCAGAGACGGATGACTTCCGGTCTGGTACAGGAACGGGTACTGGGACAGTTGGCTTCTGGACTGGTGCAGAAGATTTTAGAAGAGGGGCTGGCATGGATGGCGTCGGTACAGCCACTAGGAAGAGAGACCTCGGGGTGGGTAGCGGGATGGATGACCTTGTGATAGGAGCTGGCAACAAAGACCTCAGGTTTGGTACTGGGACAGAGGAACCAGGTGCAGGCATGGGGACTGACGACATCAGCGCAGGCATGGGATGGTCTCGACCTTGGACGACTTCTGGACAGTCTTGGACTTGGATAACCTCTGACAGTCTCGGACTTGGATAACCTCTGCAAGGTTTCGGGGATAGATGACCCTGGAACAGTTTCGGACATGGACAACCCTGGAACGGTCTCGGACATGGACGACCCTGCAACAGTCTCAGGCATGGACGAGCCTGGAATGGTCTCGGACATGGACGACCCTGGATCGGTCTCGGACATGGATGACCCTGGAACGGTCTCGGACATGGACGACCTTGGAACGGTCACGGACATAGGTGGACATGGAATGGACTTGGAATTGGATGACCTTTATGAGGTCTCGGACCAGGGCGACCTCGGGAGCATTTTTCCCTGCTTAGTGACATCAGCTCCATTCACCACGGCGGCATGAGCTTCTGCTTTGACCTACGAAGCATTCACTGATTATCTATTCAGTATTTGTGAGTTTGTACTAGCGTTCGGGCATTGCTTTTGTTTCCCGTTTGCTGTGTAGCTGCTCTGTATGTTTATCAGCTCCTGCTTTTGCTTCTCTGAGAATTTTTCCCACTGAGTTACACCATCTCCATTCAACAACGTGACGCAAACTTCTATTCTTAACTACTAAGCATTCATAGATATGTACTCAGTATTTGTGAGCTTATACTAGCGATCGGGTGTTGCGTTTGCTGCGTTGCAAGCGCTCTGTGTTTTATCAGCAATTTTCTTTTTGTTTCCCTTCGTTTCGCGAATTGTTCCATTTATGTTGCCATGTTATTAAAGTTTAAGTTCGCCGATAAACCCAATGTGTTTTTGGCGTCTCGTTTTTCTCCCTGTTTAGTGTGTTATCTTTTCTGAGACCATCTGTGAACGGCTGTTTAGTCTGTCCTTTTAAAGTCACTTTTTTCCTAGTTTTTTTATTACTTTCAAACTCACAAGCACTCCATGCCCATATACATTTATATCCATACACATATTCTTATCTATATGTGTATGCATATACAGTGGGGCAAAAAAAGTATTTAGTCAGCCACTGATAAGTTCTCCTACTTAGAGAGAGGTCTGTAATTTTTATCACAGGTGCACTTTCAACTATGAGAGACAAAATGACAAAATTCAGAAAAATCACATTGTAGGATTTTTGTAAAGAATTTAATTGTAAATTATGGTGTAAAATAAGTATTTGGTCAAGAACAAAAGTTTAACTCAATACTTTGTAACATAACCATTGTTGGCAATGACAGAGGTCAAATGTTTCCTGTAAAAGTCTTCGCCAGGTTTGCACACACTATAGCTGGTATTTTGGCCCATTCCTCCATGCTATCTCCTCCATGCAGATGTTTTGGGGCCGCGCTGGGCAACACGGACTTTCAACTCCCTCCACACATTTTCTATGGGGTTGAGGTCTGGAGACTGGCTAGGCCACTCCAGGACTTTGAAATGCTTTTTACAGAGCCACTCCTTCATTGCCCGAGCAGTGTGTTTGGGATCATTGTCATGCTGGAAGACCCAGCCACGTTCCATTTTCAATGCTCTCACTGATGGAAGGTCTTGGCATAAAATCTCACGATACATGGCCTCGTTCATTCTTCCCTTAACCTCGCCCTGTCCCCTTTGCAGAAAAACAGCCCCAAAGAATGCTGTTACTACCCCCATGCTTCGCAGTAAGTATGGCGTTCTTGGGATGCAACTCAGCATTCTTCTTCCTACAAACAGAACGAGTTGAGTTTTTACCAAAAAGTTATATTTTGGTTTCCTCAGACCAAATATTCTCCCAGTCCTCTTCTGGATCATCCATATGCTCTCTGGCAAACTTCAGACGGGCCTGGACATGTACTGGCTTAAGCTGGGGGACACGCCCTTTCATTGCAGGATCTGAGTCCCTCTCGGCAGTGTGTTACTGATGGTAGCCTTTGTTACTTTGGTCTCAGCTCTCTGCAGGTCATTCATCAGGTCCCTCCGTGTAGTTCTGGGATTTTTGCACACTGTTCTCATGATCATTTTGACCCCACGGGATGAGATCTTGCGTGGGGCCCCAGATCGAGAGAGATTATCAATGTTCTTGTATGTCTTCCATTTTCGTACAATTGCTCACACAGTTGATTTATTCACACCAGCCTGCTTGCCTATTGTAGATTCACTCTTCCCAGTCTGGTGCAGGTCTACAATTTTCTTCCTGGTGTCCACAAACCACAAGCTCAGTTTGAACCACAAACCACAAGCTCTCACTGTCGTGACTGCCACTCTCAATCTAAGAAAAGAAATACAGAGGGAATGTATGGGATTGGCATGTCCCCATGAAATGAAACTTCTGAAACTTTGTTATTTATTTCTAATAGCAACCTTATACTGACATTTGTTTCAAATTAAATAGCTAGCAAGATGTTAAACTATATACAACAGTTAAGAGAGTAGTATGCTACATCATTTCAAGATTCAAGAGATTCAAGATTCAAAAGTTTTGTCATATGCACAGTGTGAACAATGTACAGTGTACAATGAAATTATTTGCTAATCCTCAGTTCACAAATGTATTTACAGTTAAATTTCATTTGCCAAATCACAAATGTAGCTTTGAATTGAGCAAGTTGTACAATGGAACTTTGTCAAGTGCAGTCAATGTTTATTGATCTTTTTAGTCAAATACAATTTTTAAATGACCCTGCACAGTACTGCTGAAACAATGTTTCTACTACTGAGAAACCCAAAAGCTGTGACAGTGTGCTGCATCCTGTTAACACTGACAACAAAACATTTATTACTACTTACTACCCATCACCCATGTTTAATGGGCAACTACAATCTTATTACTGCTGTAAAACATAAAAAATGTGGTGTTTTTTGCAGGACAAATTTATGTGCACTAATGAAGCATAAACCAGGCTTAAGGTAAACACAGAAATGCCAATAAGAAATAATAATCATCTACTGTAATAATCTATACTATCCTAAATGTTTTCCTTTCACCATACATTTTATTACTCTATTATTATAACTTACACCCAACTCTCCCCATGTAAACGGTAAGCACTTTAAGCTATTTTTTGTATGGCCTTAACATTCTCATTCTCTCCCAATGTATCTGTAGATTTAATTTAATGACACAGATTTACACTAAATAAATTTATCACTTTGCGCAATGTGCAGTTATTTAAAGGCAATACTGTACCCAGGCATGTATTATTGATGTTGTAAATTTTGAAAATGAAGGAAAACAGGCTTTGGTGAATTATATTACTGTGCTAGGGGGTATTTTATTATACTGTGTTCCCACACAGCAATAGTCCTAGTAATATCTAAATACAGTGGGGTAAAAAAGTATTTAGTCAGTCACTGATTGTGCAAGTTCTCCTACTTAGAAAGATGAGAGAGGTCTGTAATTTTCATCATAGGTACACTTCAACTATGAGAGACAAATTGAGGAAAAAATCCAGGAAATCGCGTTGTAGGATTTTTAAAGAATTTAATTGTCAATCATGGTGGAAAATGAGTATTTGGTCACCCACAAACAAGCAAGCTTTCTTTCTCTCACAGACCTGCAACTTCTTCTTCAAGAAGCTCTTCTGTCCTCTACTCGTTACCTGTATTAATGGCACCTGTTTGACCTCGTTATCTGTATATTAGAAACCTGTCCACAGCCTCAAACAGTCAGACTCCAAACTAAACCATGGCCAAAACCAAAGAACTGTCGAAGGACACCAGGAAAAAAATTGTAGACCTGTACCAGGCTGGGAAGAGTGAATCTACAATAGGCAAGCAGGTTGGTGTGAATAAATCAACTGTAAGAAAATGGAAGACATACAAGACCATTGATAATCTCCCTCGATCTGGGACCCCACACAAGATCTCATCCAGTGGGGTCAAAATGATCATGAGAATGGTGAGCAAAAATCCCAAAACTACACGGAGGGACCTGATGAATGACCTGCAGAGTGCTGGGACCAAAGTAAAAAGGCTACCATCAGTAACACACTGCTGAGAGGGACTCAAATCCTGCAGTGCGAGGTGTGTCCCCCTGCCAGTACATGTATGGGCCTGTCTGAAGTTTGCCAGAGAGCATATGGATGATCCAGAAGAAAATTGGGAGAATATCGTGTGGTCAGAAGAAACTAAAACAGAACTTTTTGGTAAAAACTCAACTCGTCGTTTTTGGAGGAAGAAAAATGCTGAGTTGCGCCATACCTACTGGGAAGCATGGAGGTGGAAACATCATGCTTTGGGGCTGTTTTTCTGCATAGGGACGACTGATCCCTGTTAAGGGAAGAATGAACGGGGCCATATATCGTGAGATTTTCAGCCAAAACCTCCTTCCATCAGTGAGAGCATTGAAGATGGAATGTGGCTGGGTCTTCCACCATGACAATGATCCAAAACACCACTCGGGCAATGAAGGAGTGGCTCCAAAAAAGCATTTCAAGGTCCTGGAGTGGCCTAGCCAGTCTCCAGACCTCAGCCCCATAGAACATTTGTGGAGGGAGTTGAAAGTCCGTGTTGCCCCAAAACATCACTGCTCTAGAGGAGATCTGCATGGGGGAATGTGCCAAAATACCAGCTACAGTGTGTGCAAACCTGGTGAAGACTTCCAGGAACCATCTGACCTCTGTCATTGCCAACAAACGTTATGTTACAAAGTATTGAGTTGAACCAAATTTATTGACCAAATACTTATTTTCCACCATGATTGACAATTAAATTCTTTAAAAATCCTACAATTTGATTTCTTGGATTTTGTTTCTCATTTTGTGTCTCATAGTTGAAGTGCACTTATGATGAAAATTTACAGACCTCTCTCATCTTTCTTAGTAGGAGAACTTGCACAATCAGTGACTGACTAAAAAGTTCTGACTAAAAATCAGTGACTGACTAAAATGACTAAAAAGTTTTTTGCCAGACTGTACATGAATAAGAAAGAGTATGGAATATGTAAAGGCCATTAACAACTCTTCTACTATTTCTTATGCAAAGCAAATCAAATAATAATAAATATAATACAATAATAAAACTGCACTATCATGTATACCATACAAAGTAAAAATTATCAGTTGGCATTGCAGAAAAGTCCTGTTTAATCCATCACTGGTGATGGATGCAGTTATGCTATAATTTATGAACTGATACTAAACAGAATTGCATGTTGTGATCTACACATTCTTATCTCTTTGGAGTCATCGCTTCCACGAGCAAGATAAAACACAATTTTAGCCAAAACACTTGCATAACTCTGTGAGGTTTTGTAGAAACATAATAAGCACACCCCCAGAAATCTTGAATAGTCTATTGTTGAAGTATATACATTTTAAAACCAAATATAACTTATATTTGTTATGGGGGGCCTAGAGGGCACACCGAAAAAAAGAACTAAATAACGGACCCAAGTGCTAGAGACACCGCGAAAGTGCAGGAAAAAGAAGGGTAAGGACTGAGTCCCAAAAACGGAGAAAAGAGAACAACAAAGGGTTACACACAATGTGTTTGCGTGTGCTTACTGAAGATAGTCAGCACCACAGAGCCTGTGATCAACTGATGAACAGAGGAGGGCTCAAGGATAAGGGCAAACAAAGGAGTCGTGGTACAGGCGCACTCAAACTGAGGTAGTAATTAATATAAGCGCTGAGAACAGAAAACAAAAACAGAGGACTGGGTAATAACCCGTTTAGAATGAACTCCCAGCGCTGTATAGCGCGTGAGGGAGAAGGGGAAGTGAGAGTGCTATGAGAGTGTGTGTGTTAGAGGAGCTGCGCGTATACAGAAATGCAGAGTGTGCGTTCGAGAAGTCGGGAAGAGAGACGAAACTCGTCTCCTACCAAACCGGGGAAACGGACAGAGAGGGATAACGCAGGGGCGAATATCCGACGAGGGAAATTCGCTCTGGGCACCTATGAGGAAGCTACCGGAGCGAGTGAGGAAACCGGGCTCAGGGGAAGCGTGTGGAGGATGGTAAGCGGCGTTACCAATCTTTCTCTTTCCTACGGTCTAAAGCCCTATCAATTTACCTCAAGCATTTTGGCTTTACGAGATCCCGCCTCTTTGACGAGACGGGGCCACCACTGTCCTTAACCGGCAACAGAGCGAGGTAACGGTGTAAGGGAGGCTTCGTGTTAGCGACATATAAAAATAGCAGAGAGAGCGCCGTAGGCCGGCGTTTTGGACGCTCTTTTTATAGGCGGTCGGCCGCGGCGTCCAGCGGACCCGCGGCGACCTCTAGTGACACAACACCTCAACATTGCATTTACAGTAAAACCATGAACTTGGTACAATCCTTGTGTTAAGTTAGACAAAACCAAATAATAGGTTAGCAACTACCACAGTAAATTTTATGTACCATAAGAAAACCATTTTAAAGAAGATATTATTTGCTAGGGTAAGCAAAAACATTTAGCACATGTTTACCATGATTAACCATGGTAACAGTTAACACAACTAGAAGCACCTCACTAACAATATTATCAAAGCAGGAACAGGAGATGCTTTTTGAGGTTTGACTGAGATTGAAAGCCAATAGTTCGGTTTTATGGGTAGGTTTTTTGCTTATTTTACATAGAAATCTTCTCCAGTGCTGTGAATAATTAATTTGTATTTTTTTTGTAATATGATTTTGTTTTTGTATAGCAAGCTTCTTTAAGTTTGGTGACTGAGATGGAGCTTTTATTTTGAAGTTTAATGACAGTGTCACCATTGGAAGTTTTTGTTACATGTCAGTTTGAAGGACAAGTGGAGGTGAGCAGTTTACTGTGCTCTTCATATAAAATAGTTTTAAAACTGTTCTAAACATTGTTTTATATTTAAAGACTAATGTTAATGTGTTTAATGTTCACCATAATCAATATGGGTTTTTTTTTAGACCTTAGATTATTTATATGAACAAACTTGTACCAGTCAGCTAAGTAGGATTTAAACCAAGAAAGTGCCGATCCCTTAATACCTACGGTATTTTCTAGTCTGTTTAGTAAAACATCATGATCTATAGTGTCAAATGCTGCACTTAAATCTAACAGAACAAGAAAAGAAACACATCCCTTATCTGAGGACATTAACAAGTCATTTAGTACCCCAATTAATGCTGTTTCAGTGCTATGATGGGGCCTAAAGCCAGACTGAAAGGTTTCATAAATTTAATTCCTTTGGAGGTAACTGCAGAGCTGCTGATAGACGGCTTTTTCTAAGATTTTGGACAGAAACGGTAGATTTGAAATTGGTCTATAATTAGATATCACAGAAAGGTCAAGATTGGCTTTTTTAATCAGTGGTTTGATAACAGCAGACTTAAAGGATTTGGGCACATAATCAAAGGTAAGGGATGAATTTAAAATAACTAACACTGGCTCTATAATACTAGGTATTACTTCTTTGAGTAAACATGTAGGAATTGGATCTTATAAACATGTTGATGACTTAGACGAGCTGATCAGTGTGGATAGTTCAGTATTAGTAATTGGGGTAAAAGATTCTAATCTTGATTTACAGCTCATTAAACCAATGTCTTCACTAGTGCTGCATCTGGAAGGTGGCTGAATAGTTTGGTGATGTGATGGGAATTGAGTTTTATGCCTAATGTTTTTCTATCTTATCATTAAAGAAAAGTCATGAAATCATTACTGTTAAAATTACATAGAACGGGAGAGTCACTTTCTGTGGGGTTTTTTTTTGTTTGTAAATTTGGAGACGTGTATTAAAGAGAAATCTTGGATTACTATTATTTTTTTCTCATGATTGAGAGAAAGTATGCAGCCTTAGCTTTAGTGAGAGCATGCTTATACTCTGCCATGCTGTCCCTCCAAGCAAATCTTAAACACCTCCCCAATTTACTATGTCTCCACTTGCGCTCTAGGCACCATATTGTTTGCTTTAAGTTATGGGTGTGGTCATTATACCATTGGTGCTAGCTTTTTTTTTCCGTAATGCGTTTGTTTGACCCTAACAGGAGCAATCCAATCGTATCCAGGTTTGAGCCGAAACACCACATTCTAATTGGTCATTTTACACACTCAAAGATGATCGGGCTCTGTAGCTGTAATTAAATATTAAGTCTGGGGTAGGTTTTTAATAACGCAGCTGGAGTAGCAGATGTGATAGTGCGCTTGGTGCTGATAACAAGGCAAGAAGGATTTTAATTAATTAGAGATACCTCAGATACTAAAAGATAGTGATCTGAAATCGAATCACTTTGCGGGAGGAAAACATCAATGTTGGGTCTATATTGATACCAAATGTTAATATTAGATCTAAAGTATGATTACAGCGGTGGGTTTGGTTCCCATCACATTCTGAGTGATACCCATGGATTCTAAGATGGACCTCGAAAGCAATTCTAAGTGGATCCTGCTCATTGTCAAAGTGAAATAATATTGAAAAACATCACCTACAATTAAAAGCCTATTATTATCTGTTGATAGTAGTAAGCAGGAAAGAAAAGTTAGCAAATTCCTGAAGAAATTCTGAATAGGGACCAGGAGGATGGTAAATAGTGATAAGCTGAAAAGAGGTGTGGGTTTGACTTCCATAACGATGGATCAGTCACCATTAAGAGTCAGTATTTCAAAAGGAGTTAGCCTTTGTAATGGGATTTAGCGAGGAAAACCACTTAGTTAACACTTAGCTCCGTCAAAATTGTGGTTACGCCCCCCCCCCGAACCATTAGGACGAGGGCGATTAGCATGACTGTATCCAGGAGGTGAGGCTTCATTTTAAGGCTAAATATTCATCAGTTCTAATCCAATCAAGTCTCAGTGAGACAGAGAGTGTGTAAGCGTTTATCAAGTTGATTACTTCATTTACAATCACTGCTTTGTTTGTAAGTGATCTAATGTTAAGTAGTCCTAGTTTTTAGTCTAACGGTTGTTATTTCTTTGGGATTTATCTGTGTTTATGCTGATGAGGTTATTTAAAACAGACTTTTTGAGAGCGTTTACGTTTAGGACAGATTGTGGGGTGGTAACAGACACAGTTTCAATAATGTGGGTTTCTGGGTGACGTGCATGGCTACCAGCAGGACAGTTGGTTAAGCCAGTCTGTCTGCTGCCTGACCCCTGCTCTGGATAGTCAACCCCTAACAAACCGGGCCATAAGACTATGGGCATGTTGCAGGGAGATGAGAGCAGCATCCTCCCGAGTGGGATGGAACACCATCCCATCCTAAAAGGCCAGGCTTACCCTCAAAGGCTGTTCAGTTTGTCTATATAGCCCACATTGTTTTCAGAGCACCACTTGGACAGCCAGCAGTTCAGCGACCATAACCTGGCTGTAGGCTTGGGCTCACCTCGCCACATTGGGATGGGGCCAGAGCACACTACAGCATCGGACAAACCGCCTTCGCCACGCTAACCACCTCTACAAAAATTAGCCTTAGTAACCTCTGACTGACGAAGGCGTATATCATTAGGCCCCTACATGAATAACTATCCTAGAGAAATCTGCGGCTCTCGAGTTCACTAAGACTCATTACAATGTCCGGCACTCTGGCTCCCAGGGGGATACAGATCACTCTAGCTGCTGGTGTCCCTAAAGGGGTAGCAGCAAGTTTCACCGTGTCGTAAAATAGTCACCTATGACCAGAAGCTCTTTCAACAAGCTGCTCAGTGGGTGTATCACTGAGGAGGGCAAAACCTGTTTGGACACTAAACAGGTAAAAGGAGTGGTGCTCTTCGTGGACTAGCCCTTACGACTACGTCACGAACCGTCACCCAACTTGCCCTGCTGCGAGGGCTCTGCCGGGGCTGGGGCTCTAACTTCACCTGTGGCAATCCAGATCTGCTAAGCTAAGGAGCTGAGCTAGGGCCTTCTCAATGTCTGATGCGCGCCTCTAAAACTACAATCTTCTCCGTCAGACTAGCTACAAGCCTACACCTATCACAAGTAAAATTTACAGTAATGACGGAGGAAGAATAGCTAAACATGCCACACTCGGCAAGAGGGAACAAGCCGCAGCAGAAGCCATGTTAGTACAATTAATTGCAATGCAACTGCTCAATTAAAGCGTTAATACAAGTTAATACTAAAAAACGTGTCAGTGGTCAGCGTTCTCTCAGCGTTCTCTCAGCCAAAAAGTAATTGGAGCAACAAGATTGGTAGATTGGTAGAAATCAGTAAATGGAGCAGGGTTTTGTAGATAGGATTCAGCAAACAGGGTCAGAAAAACAATACTAGGGTATCAAAAGTATATAACAAGTGAAAACTTCAACCAGAAAGAAAAAAAAAGTGTGGAATGTAAATATCTGCAAGAGTGATGAGTCAATGAAAAACTGGTGTGCATGATCCGTGGATCAGGCACAACAGAGAAAATGACATGATAAGAGTGATGCATGCTGGAAAATTGAGTGTGGAAAAAAATAAACTTGGTTGTGACATTACCTGCTCAAAGACTTCACAAGGGCCGCTGTACACTGAGACCTCCCATGTGGAAATCCAGGAGCTGGACAAACTTGAAGCCTTGGGACCACCTTGAGAGCTGTGGACCATGACAATCCTTGAACATGCTGTCATGGAGTCTAGAGGTGGGAGCAGCATCAGGGTGCCTGTAGGCACTGGGGCCACAGCCAACAAGGCAGCAGCCACTGGAACCACATGAAACAAGGCAGAAGCCACTGGGGTCACTGTCATTGGGACAGGAGTCACATGGACTGTGGATGAAAAAGCAGGAACCACTGGGGACCATAGTTGACAAGGCAGGAGAGTCTGGGGTCACAGACAAGAAGATTAGAGCCATTGAGACTGTGAGTGTGCCAATGGTGCCAACAGAACTGCAGGCATCGGAACTGAAATGGCTACAGGCATTGAGACAGGAACCAAAGGGGTCACGTGTCAAGACAGGAGCCGCAGTGGCCATAGGCATCAGGACAGGAACCGCAGGAACATTGACGAGAACCACAGTTGCCAAGAGAGGATCCATGGTTTGAACCACAGGAGTCAAGAAAGAAGTTGAGGTGGGAACCACAGGATTCAGTCAGGAACCACAGGAGTCAAGGCAGGAACCACAGGAATTTAGGCTACAGGAAACATGGGAGTTGGTACAGGAACTGAAGAAAAGGGGCTGCTATGGTGGTTGGGAAAGCATGGACCACAGTGTGTGAAGGGGCGATGTGTGGGCCCTCCTACTGCTTTGACCACCATGAGGATGCAAGAACAGTGTGAAAAGCCTTGGAGAAATGTCTGGAGATGCAGTTTTCCTCTCCTTGCTGGTTCCAAATGGCAGTGGCTTAGGCCAGGGCATAAACAGAAAATAGGGAGATAAGGTGGTTGAATGGCACAAAATACATTGGAAGCACTGCTGGAAGAACTTCTGACAGTTCTCTGGGTTGCCTGTATTTCCCAGGAAGGACAGGTGAGAAAAACACTGAGGAGAGAAAAAACTGGTTACCTGAGGGGGTTGCTGAGTCATGAATAGGGCATTAAATTGCTGCTGCCATCAAAGTGGCTGACCATGCACAGCGAGTGCATCCAGAGCAAAACTGCATTCTGCCATCTACCTGGCAAATCCTGGAGGCAGATGCAGAAAGCTGATTTAAGCAAACTATAATATACCACGATCATAGGTACCACAGGGTAGAGCATAAGCAGAGTAATATCAGTTCAGAGTTCATGAAATAAAAACACAGTCCTACCATCCAAAACACGAGACAGAGAATGGAGTCAGTCAAGTATATACCCAGTGAAACCTCAACTTGTCACGCCGGCTGTGGGGTATAGGAGACACACGCAAGGAGTGGATCTGAAACTCAGGTGGTGTTTAATAACAAAACTTACAATCTAACTTACAACGGAACTTCCAAACGCGAATACAGAATATGGACAGGGTGATTAACGAACAGACAAGGAGAATAACGAGCGGATCACAGCGAGACAAGGTAGGTGAGCAATAACGGAGACTAATATACAGAGATATGTGAAACGACCAGGTAGACTAGGAACAAGATAGAGATATGGTAAGATATGATGGCGATAGCGTGGGAGCTAGAGAGACGCAGACAGAAACACGAGACTCACCCCTTGAGTCTGTGGAAGGAAATGTGTATATATAGTGACAAGGAATGTGCTAGAATATGAGGAACAGGTGTGAGTGATCACAGGTGATGGTGAGAGAAGGTGGTAGAAGTTGGGCATGGTGCGCAGGTGCGCGTGTAGCCCTGATACAACCCAAAAGAACAAAAGTGTAGACATTTAAATAGCTATGACAGTCATGAGTGAACAAAAAACCAGAATGCATGAATGACATGAATGACATGAAACAGATGACATGAACAGTAAATGATGTGAGAGGAGCAATGCATGCTGGAAAATGGAATGCAGAAAATATTGACAGTAATAGTTTGTTTTATTTTATATGCTCTCTATTTTAGTTTCATATTTAGATTCTGTGTATTTAAACTATCCCTATACACCTATTCATTAGGTAACATACAGTGGTGGTTGTTTGTTTGTGAACCCTTTAGAATTTTCTATATGTCTGCATAAATATGACCTAAAACATCATCAGGTTTTCACACAAGTCCTAAAAGTAGATTAAGAGAATCCAGTTAAACAAATGAGACTAAAATATTATACTTGGTCATTTACTTATTGAGAAAAATGATCCAATATTACATATTAGTGAGTGGCAAATATATGTGAACCTCTAGGCAGTTAATTAGAAGGTGAAATCAGAGTGAGGTGTTTTCAATCAATCGGATGACAATCAGGTGTGAGTGGGCATCCTGTTTTATTTAAAGAACAGGAATCTATGAAAGTCTGCTCTTCACAACACATGTCTGTGGAAGTGTATCATGGCATGAACAAAGAAGCTTTCTGAGGACCTCAAAAAAAAGAGTTGTTGATGCTCATCAGGCTGGAAAAGGTTACAAAATCATCTCTAAAGAGTTTGGACTCCACCATTCCACAGTCAGACAGATTGTGTACAATGGAGGAATTCAAAACCAATGTTACCCACCCCATGAGTGGTTGACCAACAAAGATCACTCCAAGAGCAAGGTGTGTATTAGTTGATGAGGTCAGAAAGGACCCCAGGGTAAATTCTAAGCAACTGAAGGTCTCTCTCGCATTGGTGACTCTTAATGCTCATGAGTCCACCATCAGTAGAACACTGAACTGCAATGGTGTGGATGGCAGGGTTGCAAGGAGAAAGCCACTGCCCTCCAAAAAGAACATTGCTGCTCATCTGCAGTTTGCTAAAGATCACGTGGACAAGCCAGAAGGCTATTGGAAGATTTTTTTTTTTTTGTGGACGGATGAGACCTAAATAGAACTTTTTGGTTTAAAAGAAAAGCGTTATGTTTGGAGGAAGGAAATCAGCAATGAAATCATTCCAGCAAGAACCATATCCCATAAGAACCTTATCCCATCTCTGACACATGGTGGTACTATCATGGTTTGGGCCTGTTTTTCTGCATCTGGGCCAGGACAGCTTGCCATCATTGATGCAACAATTCTGAATTATATCAAAGAATTCTAAATGAAAATGTCAGGTCATCTGTCCATTAACTGATTCTCAAGAGAAGGCAGCAAGACAACGATCCTAAGCACACAACACGTTCTACCAAAGACTGATTAAAGATGAATAAAGTTAATGATTTGGAATGGCCAAGTCCTGACCTTAATTCATGTGAAATGTTGTGGAAGGACCTGAGGCGAGCAGTTAATGTGAGGAAACCAAAAAACATCCCAGAGTTTAAGCTGGTCTGTACATAGGAATGGGCAAAAATTCTTCCAAGCCGGTGTGCAGGACTGATCAACAGTTACAGGAAATGTTGAGTTGCAGTTAGTTGCTCAATCAGGGCTATGAACCTAGATATTTGTTAAGCTGCTTTGAGAAAATGTTCCATTGTAAAAAGTGCTATAGTAATAAATTTGATTTGACTTAACATTTGATTCAGTATTGTATGATGAATCCTTTCATCCTTGAAAAAACAAACTGTCGTTCAAATATGACCATCAATGGCCATTGTCCACACAAATACATAAAGAGCAAGCTGAGTCAGTTGCAGAGTTCATCTTAAGTATACTGTCCCATAAATCAGTCTGAATGTTCATAGATGTTTTACTTCTCTAGTGACAGTAAAAGCTTTTGCCACAAATGTCTTGGAAGTACATGGCAGATGGTTTTTTTTTGTTTTGTTTTGTTTTGTTTTTTGGTAACCATAGTTGTGTGGCAGAATGTAAAGCGGAAAGTATATCAAAAGCGTCCATTTCTTTTCAAAATCTAGCCAGTAAATGTCAAAATCATCACAAAAAGTATTAAAGGTAAAGTATATTTAAAAATCAGAAATTGTAAAAAAGTTTTTATTCTTCATTACCCTGGGTCTGTCTCAAAACCTAGTGGGCTGCCTATGCAGTCACTGACTATGTAGGCAGCTGTTAGAGTAGGCAGCATTGTAACAGACATCCATCCTCATAAGATTCTTGTGCCATGACTTGTTCCAGCCCAATGAACGTGTATTTACTTACCTCAGCTGGTAGTACCCCCTTAGAGTTTCAGCAGTATGGATTCTTCTGTTCCCATTTTTATTGTAATTTTAATTGGTTTTTGCTCCCGAAAAAGAGCAAACTCCTTCAAAACTCTGGTTAAGCATATTTTTCATGTCCTTCAGCATCTACAACAAAATAAATTCACACCCAGTCTATGACATTCCTGGGACACATCATCAGGGATTGTCACGTATGATGTAAAAGTCCACATAGTACTAGACTGGCCACTTCTCTCATCCATAAAGGAGGCTGAGAGGTTTCATGGGTGTGCTGATTTCTGTCTGTTGCTTATACACCACTTTAGCAACATTGCATTGTAAAGCTTTTCTTGACCTGAAAGAAGCAGTTTCATCTGGAGCTTATTCTGGTGCACCCTAATCCCTTGCTTCAATTTGTAGTAGAGGTGGACATGTCTGATGTTGGGTTAAGAGTCGCTTTATCCTAGAGCCAAGGCCACCCACCTAAGCACCATCCTGAGGTCTTCTATTCCCACAAGTTCACCTCTATGTAGTATAGTCATTGCATCTGCGACTGTGAGATGCTTGCTGGTCAAGATAGAGGCACGTGCACATTGCAAAGCTCAGTGTCTTACCACATTTAGCAAAATAGTGTTAAATTACATGGTTATTTCCTGCGTGTTTGCTTGATTCAGCTGTGTGATTATCACTTACAGAAAACAGTCACTTCTAGATATCAACTTTTGATATACCAACTTAGTTTTTGACTGTTCATTCAACTTCCATAAAGTACCATTGAAGTTGAAAGAACACCGCAGACTAGCACAACGTTCTCTTCATCCGGAAGTGTCTGGTGCTAGAACATCTTCAACCTGTCCCTGGCCCATGAACTGGTTCCTAGTGTATAAGACAGTGCTTAAGCACCCCACTCCCAAGGCCCTTAACAATATCCGCCTGTTGCACTCAACCCCATCATTGTTAAGTACTTTGAGAAACTGGTTCTCTCACACTTAAGGTCCAGCTTATCTGCCACACCAGTTTGCCTACCACTGCAACAGGTCAACAGAGGATGCCAATGCCACTACACTCAATACTGCACTAACAAACCTGCATAACCACTACACTTACCTTAGAATCCTGTTTCTTGACTTCATTGAGCTCAGCATTCAACACTGTGATCCCCTGAAGGCTGATCTCCAAGCCAGCTTGGTATGACCTCATCCCTCTGCAATTGGACGCTGGATTTTTAACAGTGCATTTACTTTCCAAGGATTCTTAAGAGAGCTCACCTAGTTACCAAGATATTGGTGGACTTCTACAGTTGTACCATTGAGAGCATTCTCACAAACTGCATCTTTTTATGGTATGGCAACCTCTCCGCATCAGACTGGATAGCACCACAGCAAGTGGTGAAAACTGCCCACTGGATCATTGGTACCCCATTACTCACCATCAAGAACATGCAAGCTCTGTTTGAGAACGTGAACTAAAAAACTGAGGATGTCTACTACCCTAACTACGGACTTTTCACCCTCTTCCCATTTGGCAGGTGTTACAGAAGCCTATGTTCCTGTATGAGCAGGCCAAAGAAGAATTTTCTTGGTAACCCTGCTTAACTCTACATGTACAGCATAACTGCACTCATTATTGCACTGAACTGTACTTCATCATTTGCATCTGCACAACTTAGCTGTACATATGCTGCCAACACTGGACAGACATCTAGACATTTGCATATCTTTTTACATATATGTACATATGGTTATTCTTTGTATGTATTGACTAAAATAGTAAATGTACAATATTATGTATATGCAACTCCACACTGTCTACCATTGTATATAACTTAGCATAGCTCTATCATTGTATTGTAGCATTTATCTGTAAATTACTCTGTATTGCACTGCATTTCATTGGCTTTATAATCATACTCTGGACAATGACAATAAAGTTTAGTCTAATCTAATCTAATCTAAATTAGCCCTGGAATGGTGGAAACAGTGGTCAGAGGGGCCAAGCATAGCTTTATCATTTTAACTGACCATAAAAAACAAGGATTATTAGTGCTGGGACTGTGGTGACCTAGCAGTTAAGGGTACTGGACTATGTACCAGAAGGTCCAGGGTTCAAATTCCACATCTGCCAAGCAGCAAGACCCTTAACCCACAATTGGATTGTAAGATTGTGTTAATTGTAAGTTGCTCTGGATAAGCCCATCTTCTAAATGACAGAATCAGAATCAGAATCAGGTTTATTGCCAAGTATGTTTTCACAAACAAGGAATTTGTTTAGGTGTATTGGTGCATGACAAAAAAAAAGAATAAGACAGAAGAAATGACAAATTATAGTAAGTTAAATGATATTAAAAATAATGTAAACAAGGTGCAGGCATTCACAGTTTGAGATTATGCATTATTATAGCATACCATATGGAGTGGTACGCTATTATGCATATGTGCAAATAGGTTACTAAAATTGAGGCTGTCAGTGGGAAATCCAGGCGTTGTTGATGAGGCCGACTTCAGTTGGGAAGAAACTGTTTTTATGTCTTGCGGTTCTGGTCAGAGTAGACCTTAGCCTCTTGCCTGAGGGAAGCAGGCTGAATAGATTATGTCCAGGATGAGAGGGATCAGTCATGATTTTTCCTGCTCGGGAGTCATGTAGGTCCTGAAGAGATGGCAGGTTGCAGCCAATCACCTTCTCTGCTAAGCAGATGATGCGCTGAATTTTGTCCTTGTCCTTGACAGTGGTGTAGCAAACTAAGACTACACTTTAATTGGATTAATTTTTAATTAAACTTTATTAATTAAAATATATATTAATTAATTAAGAAATACGAGGCACCACCAAATCGATTAATGATAAAACATAAATAATTCACTGGCGATCTGGAAACCAGGAAAAAGAAGCAACAAACTTGATCAGTCTAGTTCTGAATAGTGAATTCCAAGTAGTTTTCTCGACCTTTGAATGAATGAATGAGCTCTCAAACCAGGCGGCAAACTCAAAAGGTTTTATAAACACGTTTATTAACTACAAACAAGGCAATACCAACAGATTATCTAATGTAATAACGAGTGTATCACAGAGTTAAAATCATAAAATGACGATGAACATGTATATATCACAGCATGGAGAACAGGGAATAATGGCAAGAAACCAAGATGACTCTATGTAACTTATCGGTCGCGCAATAATTACTGACGTTGCAATGCTACTGGTAACCTTAATTACGTTGAGTGTGGATAGTATGTTAAGTTACTTAGGCGTGAATAAGTCTATGATGAAGCGTGGTTTAAAGATTTAACAAATTAAGACCCGAGCACTAGGGGACCCAGAAAAGCCATAAATGGTACTCGCCTGGAAGGTCACTCGAGTGGTTCGGGGCATTCCACCCTGGTCCAGCCGTCCAAAGGCACGATATTGGGGAGCTTTAGCGTCCGTCTGGCACACCGTAACTCTGACCCGGCTTCTTGAGCGGTTTAGCTCTTTGGGTTCTTGCCGATGGTTTGACAACGTTGACTTGGTGACTTAAAATGGCGTCCTTCCCGATTTATGCTGAGGGCTTCACGCGTACTCGGCGTCTCGCATGCGTACAACTCAGGATTTATCTTGGCCACAGATAAAGGTGGAGTTGGTGCGTTTCTAACACCACGAGCTTCAACAAAAACTTGAAAAACTTGGATGGTACAAAAATGGTCGAGCTTAGAGTCTGGTTGGTCTTTTAACTATCTTCTAGTTCAGCGATACCGAACTACTTAAGACTGCTGTATACAGGAAACTTTAAAGTAAATGCGAAAACTTGGGTAAAATGAATAATCAAAAACGTTACAAAAAGGAAAAACATAAAGAACATAAAGACACAAGACTACACACGAATTTGAAGCTAGCTTAGCTACCTGGTCGTCCCGGTTGCTTTTTGAATGTTCCAGCTCAGGGGGCGGCTGGAGGCTCATTGGCTAAGTAAGGAGTTGCCCTTACTTAGCCAATGAGAAGCTGACTCCTCAGTAAAACTCTCCTATCGCGGTTGCCTTATTTCACCATAAGCCACTGACGTCTAACTTGGATTAAATAAATTCCTACGTATCTAAAAGAGATTGAAAAGTATCACACAATAACCAAAAATCCTCAAAGTTACAAGTTTAGATGCAGACTTCGTTGTAAGGTTCAGATGATCAAAAGCACCTTGAATTGATAACTTGGAACATCGTTAAAGCATTCTAACTACAGCGCAGGCATTTACTATACTTTTAACTAAACAATACTATGATTAATACAAGCTGTAGGAAACGGTACATTGTAAATAACATCATGTTTGTTGCACAAATTATTAAAAACCCGATCGATCAAAACACATAGGCAAAAGCGGTTATTTCTATATGTCATACTAAACGGGACCACTAAATATCAAAACAAAAAGATAATTATACTAAAACATCAATCAAGTAGATATGAAGATACATACATTCAGTAACATACATATGTATGATCTATACTTCTCAGGATCTTCTCAGGATCCAAATATTATTTGTTATGTAATTAAAAGGTTTCGATGAAGATAATCTGTTCCCAGAAAGAGTTGAATACAATTATAGTTTGTCTCTTTAGAACAAAAGCTGAGTTCTTGTTTTTTTTTTTAAGAGGGAAGGCGATAGTTTCTTGACCGTTTGTTGATGTCGTAAATCTCCAGGGGTGTCTTTCTGGCGCCAGGCTTGGGTGATAAGGTTTGCAAGAGAGGCTGTGATGACAGAGTTCAACTATGGGGAAAGAAAGTCGTTAATTTTTGCAAAAGTCAGAAGACAATTAAGAAAGCTTGGTGGTCCTTGAAACGTTGACCTAAGATTAGCACATGACTTAGTTTATGATTGGAGATTTCGAAGGTTATATGTTCTTGTTTGAACAGACGGTCCAATTCCGTGTGGCTTCAGAAAGAGTCAACCGTTGGAGTAACGGTGGGTTTACAGCACTCTCCCAAAAATGTAGCGGGGAAGCCGGTCAGGACCCGCGGGGGTGTAATAAGGTGGATTGGGGGACATACAGCAAGGGACTACACACCGCGTAAAGGAGCGGCTAGGTCGCCAAGATAGCCAGCTGGCGTGGGTCGGTGTGGCCGGCGGCCGTGGGGGGGGGAGCCGTTCGAGTACCCAGCGGTCACGCTACAGTGGCAGCAGAAATACCCTAGATTGTTGAATGGCCGTGAATGTGTCAGAATGTCCACTCGATGACGGCAGTGTAAAAGTGTACCATCAACGCCTTTACAGATGGATTCTCTCAGCTGCCCAGGAAGTACATCATCTCTTACTGTGCCCTTCTTGGTCAGCGCAGGCTGAATATTCTTCTGCTCCCACTTGAGGCCTGTGTGATGATGGTGGCCCAGAAACCTGAAGGATTCCACGATGTTTGACTGGGGGAGCCACAAAGGTCTGATGGAGTTGGGTGGAGCGGGGGTTTCTTTCTGAAAATCCCAACCATCTCCACTTCTTGAGCCGGGGTGAGTTTCCAGGTGTCGTATGTTGACTGGGGAGCCACAAAGGGTGATGGAGTTGGGTGGAGCGGGGGTTCTTTCTGAAATCCACAACCATCTCCACCGTCTTGAGTGCGTTGAGTTCCAGGTTGTTATGGTAGCACCACGACACCAAATTGTTTGATCTCGCTTCTGTAGGCTGACTCATCCCCATCAGAGATGAGCCCAATGATGGTGGTGTCATCTGCAAACTTCAGGAGTTTGACTGACTGGTGACTGGAGGTGCAGCTGTTTGTGTAAAGGGAGAAGAGCAGCAGAGAGAGGACACAGCCCTGAGGGGTACCGGTGTTGGTAGTTCGGGGGTCAGAGATGTGTTTTCCCAGCTTCAAAAACTGCTTCCTGTTAGACAGGAAGTCAGTGATCCACCTGCATGTGAAGTCAGGCACATGCAGCAGGGAGAGCTTCTCATGTAGTACGTCCGGGATGATAGTGTTAAACGCAGAACTGAAGTCCACAAACAGGATCCTGGCGTAGGTTCCTGCAGAACCCAGATGCTGGAGGATGAAGTGGAGGGCTGTGTTTACTGCATTATTCACAGACCTGTTAGATCTGTAGACGAACTGCAGGGGATCGAGGAGAGGATCTGTAATGGATTTGAGGTGATACAGTAGCAGGCGCTCAAAGGACTTCATGACTACAGAGGTCAAGGCAACAGGTCTGTAGTCATTTACAGTAGATCAACGGGCCTTGTTTTTTTGGGCACGGGGATGATGGTGGATGATTTGAAGCAGGTTGGTACATGGCATGATTCCAGTGAGGTGTTAAAGATCTCAGTGAACACCAGAGCCAGCTGGTCAGCACAGTGCTTCAGAGTGGACGGAGAGACAGAGTCTGATCCTGCTGCTTTGCGGGGGTTCTGTCTCTTAAGCAGTTTGTTAACATCCATCTCAAGTATGGAGAGGGTCATCATTATTGTTGTTTCAGTGGAGGAGGGTATCTCTGAGGCATCAGCCAGGCCCGCTGCTTGAGTGGTGGAGCAGGAGGTGTGAGTCAGGGGGGATGTGTCAGCACTGTCCTTTTGTCTTTCAAATCGACAGTACAGCTCATTCAGACTGTTGGCTAGGTGCGAGTCATTAGCGGAGTGGAGGGCTTTAGGTTTGAAGTTGGTGATTTCCTAAGGCCACTCCAGACAGAAGCAGAGCTGTTGCCTGAGAACTGCTTTTGCAGTTTCTGAGAGTACGTTCATTTAGCGTGTCTCACCGCCTTGCTAAACGTGTACTTGGACTTTTTATACTGCTCTCTGTCTCCACTTCCTAAACGCTTTCTCCTTTTCCATCCTTAGCTGCTTGAGTTTAGCTGTGAACCAGGGTTTGTCGTTGTTGTAGCTGACCCTGGTGCATGAAGGTATACAGCTGTCCTCACAGAAGCTGATATACGACGTCACAACCTCTGTGTATTCATCCAGACTGTTGGTAGCAGTCCTGAACACATCCCAATCAGTGCATTCCAAGCATGCTTGAAGATTCCCTATCGCTTCATTGGTCCAATTCTTCACTGTCCTCACAACAGGTGTAGAGAGTTTTAACTTCTTCCTGTATGTGGGAATCAGGTGGACAATGACGTGGTCAGAGTGACCCAATGCAGCACGAGGGACGACATGATATGCACTATTGATAGTAGTGTAGCAGTGATCTAGAGTGTTTCCCTCTCTGGTCGGGCATTTAATCAGCTGACGATATTTTGGAAGTTTATTGGTGAGATTTCCTTTATTAAAATCACAGAGGATAATAACAAAGGAGTCCAGGTATGTCCACTCCACCCATAATACCTGATCGGTGAGCATGTGCTGTTCTTCATGCACATCAACTTGCAGTAGAATGTAAACACCGACTAGAATGAATGAAGCGAACTCACGGGGTGAGTAGAAGGGCTTACAATTGATAATAAAAGTTTCCAGAAAGGGAGAACAGTGCTGCAGAATCGCTGTTACATCCTTACACCATCCACTATTGATATAAAAACAGATGCCACCACCCTTAGTTTTGCCTGAGAGAGCAAATTTTCGATCTGGAAGCCTGCCAGCTGCAGCACAGAGTCCGGTATGTTTCCACACAGCCATATTTCCGTGAAGCATAAAACGGAAGATGATGAGAAGTGCCTATTTTTTGGCATCAGAAGTTGAAGTTCGTCCAGTTTGTTATACAGTGAACGTACGTTAGAGAGAAATATTACCGGTAGCGGTGTGCGTAATCCGCGTCTGCGAATGCACACGAGCGCGCCGACGCGTCTCCCTCTCCTACGGTGTTTCACCGTGTGCGCAAAGGTGAACGCACCATTGACCAAAATGTCCAGTAATTCCACGATTGGTAGTAGAAAGTTGGGAGATAAATCCACAGGAGTTGTTTCTTTGATGTTCAGGGGTTGTTCTCTTGTGTATGATCCCTGGTTACTATAACAGAACACTGAATTCACAAACAAAACGAGACAAAACAATGCGCATCTACACACAGGCAGCCATCCGCGGCGCCATCTTGGTCGATCACATGACACCATTTCAATATGTCCTGGGTTATCAACCATCCTTCAACCATCCTACCAACCATCCATTCTGGGATACCTGATTGCCCCCTCCAGCACATCCTGGACGCCTGTAGTCAGTACTTAATTGGCTGGGAAGGATATGACCCCAAAGAGACATCCTGGATCAGGTTCTGACCCAAGATTTCCATTCCTCCCACTTGGTTCACCCACGCCAGGGCACTCTGCATCCTTTGCTGGGATAGCCTCAGCATGCTTCCTCTTGAATGGATGCTTTGAGTGGGATACTGTCACGCTTTGGTCCTGTTCAACCACCCCCTCACTTTGAGTGTTCTCACTCCTCGCTGCAATTCACCATTTTTTAAGTTCCTGCACTAGCTTCTCCTTTTTTATCGCATTAGCATTCATATTTACGTTTTCTGGTTGTACTTTTTCTTTGCGAAGTCTCACATCTATTTGTTGTGTTTATGAGCATTCTGTTTACCTGCCTGAACTGTGATTAGGCCTTGGTTGGATCACTCTTTTGCCTCCTGTATCTGCTTAGTCTGTCTCATACTGTACCATTTTTGATCTGCTGCTCGGTGACCTGATCTCTGACCTTGCTGTTATCTGTCTGATATGTTACATGAAATAACCTACCTTAAGTGACTTAGGCACCTAAAGTGGCTTAGGCATTTAGCATTTACACTTATCAAGAGTGATTATAGCTGATTCAGTATAGTTGTACAATCAAAGTAATTGTAGGTTAAGGGCCTCAAGGATCCAACAGTGGCAGACTGGCAGAGGTAGAATTTGAACCCTGAACCTTCTGTGCTACAATCTAGTACCTTAACCACACCATCAAAGTCTCCAGCAACTCAAGTTCTTTGTCTACAATGTCAATATGGAGCCAATGCTAGGTAAGCGTAGCTTCTACTTTGCTCCTTATTTTTATGACTCAATATGTTATCATTCTAAAATACTTACATTACTCTATTTTTAAGTCAAAATGTATTCCTATTTGATGTGTAGTACACTATAAAGGGTGTAATCAGTTTTAGTCCAAGCACATAGTGCACTAACTAGAGAGTACATAGTCATTTTAGATTCAGCCCTATGGTGATCAGACCTATAGATCACCAGTGGAGGAGTTCAGTTTAGAGATCCTGTAGCTCAGCTTTGACATGCTGGGACTCAGTTCAGCCTAGCTGCAGCATGAATTAAGCTGTGACTTTTGCACATAAGTGTTCATGAATTACAGCGTGGGTAAAATCTGACTCGTGGTTGTCACATTCCTGATCCCTCTTCTCTAGCCAGTGGCTAAAAATAAAAAATTAGTCATACCAAGTAAGGAGCAACTAATTGATTTGACTCTGCAGATATGGTAACTTGTGATAAGACTGGTGCCCTGTCTAGGGTTGGTTCCTTCCACATGCCCTGTGCTGCTGGTAGTCCCTCTCCCAGTAGCAAATGCAGTCATATCAAATATATTTAAAGTGTATATCTCATATATACATATCAAAGAGGCATGAGAGACATGTATCTGAAAAAAAAAAATCTTCAGAGCCTATCTCTTCAACATCTACAAAAAGAAACAGGCTAGTTCCTTTAGTACTGATAGGCCTAGGACCTTCTGTGAGAGCAATCAGAAAATCATGTTCACACATAAACACCTAGTAAGAGAGAGGGGTGGGGGGAGGTTTGAGGAAGGGCAATGAGCGACGCACAAACAAATGCCTCTTTAGCATTCTACACAGCATTTCACTGCAGCGAATTCGGTTTCCAGGCAGCACTGCATTATTAATGCAACAATTCCTCCTGTCCTCCCATCCACAGAAACCAAAAGACACAGAAAGAGAAGGAGAGAGATGGAACTGAATCCACCAATCAGCTGTTCCAGCCCTACTTACTTACTCGGTATTGTCTTATGATGTACTGTATGTAAGTTGTATAATTGTTAATTATTTAAATGCAAATCTATTTAAATGGCCATATAAGTTAAAACCTTAATTTATTTCTACATCTCATGCAGAACTTTAAAGGGGACATATTATGTAAGGTTGGCAAGCATTTTTTCAGTGCTTGCTGTCAATATTGTTGGTTATTTTGAGTGGTTGCCAACAAGTAATTTCTTTGTGAGCTGTCTAGGTCCAAAAACATGGGATTGAACAAGCCTTCAGATTTGGTTATAAATCATACATCACAAACCAGATCATTAGAATTATACTGTCCAACATCTCAGTAACTCCACCCACAGATTTAGACTGTTTGGATCCGTGGAAGCTAAGAGCTAAGCACCAGAAATAGACTCTGTTGGCTGCACAAATCACTACATCGGCCCCTAGCCTCAGAGGACATAAGATTTGAATAGATAAAGTTTATTTCTGATGGCAACAGTTAGCAAAAACATGAAGGTATGTCCACCCTGAGCAAATATAATTTCATAAGTCATATATCTTGTAATTAATACATTGTTTTTGAACATAATAGTTAAGTAGCATTGCAAATGCTACAACATAATTTTTTTAACATATGAATATTTTTATATTATATGCATAATATATTTCTATATTTTTTTCCAAGTCATAATTCAAGTTTTGGTTCATATTTGCATAAAATTGAAGATGTCAATTTCAATAAAGAGTCGATTATGTGATTAAAATAGTTGCAGTAAGTTCCTTACACAGAAACTGAATCACTTCACATTCAAGTCAGAGAGTGAAGCAGTTAGCGGTATTAGTGATGTAGACTGACAGTTATCTAATGTGAATGTCAACAAATTACTTAAGCTATTAATCTATAATGTAATTATAAACAGTTTTACATGCATCGAATGATCATTTAAAAGAATCCCAGGGAATGGTGTTAACTCATTGAAAAGTGGTCAACTTTAAAATAATAATACAAAATAATTTAATTTAATACTTTAAATCAAGTCAAGTCAGTTGTTCAGCCTGAAACACCACCAAATGGGTCCATGATGTTTTTCAAATTATTAACATTTTGTTTAAAGCCAATTATTTTAGTTGACATTGGTTTTACTTTCACACAAAGTTTATATTCCATCATTTGTCTGTTAATAAGCAAGTGAATCAAAACAATATGGAGCATCCTTTCCATTTAACATAACTTTTTGTTTGCACCATGAAAGGCAGATAAACAGAGAATAGCTTAGAAACTGTCTAAATTTTGCACTGTACACAGTCTGCAATTAATAGTCAGATATGTTTGGTTCACCAAACTGACAGTCGGCCCTTGATGGGAGGGAAAAAGATTCCAATTTCCCCTCATTGATACAAGAATGACAACTTCGGCATGGCCAGCCGATTAGCATCAATATTTCCCTGGCGCTTCATTTGCAAAACAGAAAATTAAGCGTGAAACTCCACTGACCCTTATACAAGAAAGTCTTTGAGACAGGGACATTCTTCTTTCATCTTCTCCTTCTCTCCAACCTTTTCATTCTTTATTTCTAATATGTACCTTATCAGAAAACCTCATTTCCTATTCAAGGTAGCATGGGAGGTAATGAATTCTCAGAGAGCCCAAAACATGCTGAGTGGCCTTGTGCTGAGCCACTCTCTGCACACGGATCAGTCAGCAGAGAGAAGGAGCTATGAGGTCAAAGACACATTGCAAAACACAAGACCTTCCAAGTTAATATTCACATTCTAATTTCTAAATGCCGTTCTGGAAACAAATTTATTTATTCAGTAGATTCGGAGAGAACAAATACATATATGATCATTAAATGCTTTTATCATATACACTGTGAATTAAATTTAATTAAAATATAATAAAATAAAATGGATCTTTCCCATGTATTTACAAATTAGAACCATCAACATTAAAGTGAAATTGACATTTTAAAAAATCTGATCAATTATTAAAATTTATTTTATAAATTATCTGTTGGATAAGTGATCAGCCCCTTAAGAGTAACTATTGTAAACTTGCTTGGGTACAACCAGTAACCATTCATATCAAAGGTTAATCGACTCCAATCTGATATAATCTGTAGATGTTTTGATTAAATCTGAATAATTCCAGCTATTCCTTGAGGATTCCACTACTAATAGTTCATGGTAATGCAATAATTCCTCATGGTGGAAAGTGCTTTAAATGATCACTCTGAGTACTGTTCAGGACATTATTAAGAAGTGGAAAGTGTATGGCATAAGAAACATATTAATGATCTAAATTCAACCAGCCCATTAAATCTGGTTGACTGAGCCAGGAGTACACTGACCAGAGAAGTCTTTATTTCTAAAACGATTTGGTTTATGCATGTGACAACTATCTCACAAGCTTTACACAAAGTTGGCCTGTAAGGCAGGGTGACAAGAGAGAAGCCTGTTCTAAAGAAAATGGACACAGAATCTCCTTTGTGCTTCTGATGTGCAAAATGTAGTGCAAAATGTAGCTGGTAGCAAGAATATGTTGTAGGGGTCTTTTGAACAGCAGGGACTGAGCAATTTGGTCAGGGTTAAATGGAGAATGGATGCTGTTAAGTACACCCAAAACCCTTGTGGAACACATGCATCCATCTGCTAGTTGAAGCATTGTTGCTTACATAAATGTTTTAAGGCAAAATATGTGCCTGGAAAATTATATTTTAATTGTTATTGACTTCAGGCTGTAAGACAAACAAGTGACTATTTAAAAATATGATGATCTGCCCAGAATAATTGTGAATGATTGCCCAGAATCAGCAAAATCCAGGGGCCATATTCATAAAGATTCTAAGAATACTCTTAGAGAGCTCCTAACTTAGCTTAAAAACTCCTAAGTAAGAGTTTTAGCTTAAGAGCAATTCAGAAGCAATCTGAGAGTGACTCTGAGCAAGGAAAACACAAAAACTATTATCTCAATGAGGAGGCGGTGTTGACCCGGTTGCTAGGTATGGCGAATTCTTTTGAAGATTGTGATTGGTTGTCACCAACTCATTCTCAGTCTCTCCGACTCTCACACACACTGAAATGCACACGCATCACACACACACACACACACACACACACACACACACACACACACACACACACACACAATCTTAACTATGGAAATACTAT
The DNA here is from genome assembly GCA_025084515.1 of Ancistrus triradiatus. Taxonomy (NCBI): domain Eukaryota; kingdom Metazoa; phylum Chordata; class Actinopteri; order Siluriformes; family Loricariidae; genus Ancistrus; species Ancistrus triradiatus. The sequence goes on from JAJAGP010003663.1 coordinate 60,320, forward strand.
ATTGCCTATTATAAGTCTTTGAAATAACAGGCATAGGTTATTTCTGGGTATGTTACACTAACCACAAACATGCCTTTATTTGTTTTATTTTACAGACAGTGTATTTACTATGCTGGTAATTTTGTAGCCTACTTAATATACTGGATAACCTATGAACTGGAGGAAATGGGGCTCCGTTCTTTTCGATGACTTTGATGGCTGACGTGTCTATTTTAGTGGTGAGGTTGGTTCATTTCGAGTGTTCCGACATTACTGTGATGGATAGGACATGTGAGAACATCCCTAATAAAGTCAACCACAAACATTATTCCTGCACAATGTAATCGGTAGTGTTTGATTAACTCACTGTTATTCAGTGTTTGGAGAACATTCTACTGCCTTTCCTAAAAAATAACTGAAAAGGAACTGAATAAAAGGGGGTGTGGGGGGGATCTACACACGCATGCACAAGACAACAGAAAATAAAGCTTCACTACTATTGACTGGGCGTTGAGAGTTATGACACTATCTGGTCGATGGCAGACGTGGGCTTAACAGGGCAAAAGGGGCAAAAGCAAGAGCCAGTGAGAAACGGACTCAAACACAAGCAACACTCTAAAAATGGTGATTAACTGGTGGAAAGCAAAGCCACTAATAGCGCTCAGATGCTTTGGGGCAAGCGCAGGGAGAAAAATAAAAGAAAAGCGCTCCTTTTAAAAAACGAAGCAAACGTTCGCTTCCGAACTGGGCATGCGTTCCTCGAGGGACTGAAAACGAGGAAAGCCCGAACACCGACACAACTCGCATTAATGTGCCATCATGGTTGAGTTGCACTACCTGAGCCACTTGTGTGGGTTGTAGAGTCCATCTCATGCTACCACGAGTGTGAAAGCACCACCAACATTCAAAAGTGACCAAAACATCAGCCGGAAAGCATAGGTACTGTGAAGTGGTCTGTGGTCCCCACCTCCAGAACCACTCCTTTATTGAGTGTGTCTTGCTAATTGCCAAAATTTCCACCTGTTGTCTATTCCATTTGCACAACAGCACGTGAAATTGATTGTCAATCAGTGTTGCTTCCTAAGTGGACAGTTTGATTTACTTGGAAATATATTGTGTTGTTTAAGTGTTTCCTTTATTTTTTTGAGCAGTGTATCACTAAGTATAATATTTTTGTTTCATTTGTTGAACTGGGTTCTCTTTATCTACGTTTAGGACTTGTGTGAAAATCTGATCATGTTTTAGGTCATATTTATGCAGAAATATAGAATATTCTAAAGAGTTCACAAAGTTTCAAGCACCACTGTAAAATATTCAATATTCAGGTAAGCTGTGGCATTTAAACAGTTGGTATTAGAGGGCCCAATGTGTGCCAATCCCCCACACCATTACACCAAATCATAATGCCACCAGCCTGAACCACTGATACAAGGCAGGATGGATTTATGTTTTCATGGTATTTACACCAAATTCTGACCCTTCCATCCAAATGACTTAGCAGAAATTGGGACTTTTCAGACCAGGGAATATTGTTCCAATCTTCTGTTGTCCAGCTTTGATGAGCCCATGCAAATTGTAGCTTGAGTTGTCTCTTCTTAGTTGACAGAAGTGGCACCTGGCATGGTCTTCTGCTACTGTAGTCCATGTGCTGCAAGGTTCAAAGTGTTGTGCATTCAGAGATGCTCTTCTGGTTCTAACAAGCGAATATTTGATTTACTGTTGTCTTTCTATCAGCTTGATCAGCTTCACCTACAGATGGCTGTGTGTGAAATCCCTTTAGATCAGTTTCTAGAGTTTCTAAATATTCAGACAATTCCATCTGGCACCACAATAAATCACCTTTCTTCCCCATTCTGATTCTTGATTTGAACTTCAACAGGTTGTGTTGACCATGTCTACATGCCTAAATGTATTGAGTTGCTTCCATGTAATTGACTGATTAAATATTTGCATTAACAAACAATTGAACAGGTATAACTGCTAAAGGGGCTTGAGTGTATATCTCACTCTTTAAAGCCAAATATGTCTAAAAGGTCAGTGTGGTCAAGTCAGTTCTGAGAGGGTTTGTTATTTTTTTGCAATTTATTTCATTCTGTCCTTGATGTAGATCTGTAGGTGTAGATATCTATCACTCCTTCTTCTGTTTGATGGCTTGGTTTCAGACTTATGATGCGTCAGGTGTGGCAGATGAAACTTTACGGAAAAAAGTTTATTTTTAACACCCAGACATCAGTTACTTTGAGTTTTATATGAAACATTTAAATATTTTCATGATGTTATTGTGATGTACAAAAAGGCTATGTAAGTGAATTGCCCTGTTTCCAGTTCACGGAATACACTATAATGCCCACTCAGAATTCATCTGTGGTGAAATTGTGGTTGCTCTTTGTTCTCCTTCAACCAGTTGAAGGAGTGTATTTTATTTTGGTAAATGATCTATTTGGAGGTAAAGTGCTGGCCAGTCCTGAGGTCATTTCCACTCATCGAATACTAGAAGGGCCAGATTACTTTAAAGTATCCAGATGCATCCTGTATATGATATAATGTGCTATGTCAAAGAAATACAAGAAAGACAAGAGTTCAGATCATTAATCTGACATTGTGCTCTTTAGTACAAGGTCATTTAGATCTTACAGAGTTTGAATTAGAATTACAGAGTTTGGGGATGTCATGCTTTTCACAAAGTTTTATTTACAGTGAACATGGTGTGAACAGGACAAACAGACAGGCTAAGTGCTATACTCAAAGATACAAACAAGGCTAACCAAGGCTAACAACAGTGCTACCAATGAACAGCTAACAAACAAGACAACACCACATGGAGCTAAACAAACTAACACATAAATGCTAAACCATGGGCCAAAAGTAATCATAATACAAGAAACAGAACAATGCTATAAACAACACAAAAGAACAGACACAAGAATACAAAAAGAGACCAACCAGGGCCAGCCACTTTTTCAAAAGGAAAAATAGACCAACCAGGCAGGGAAACACGAGCACAAATGGGAGCCAAGATGAACCGGGGAAGTGAAAAAGCCAGACAAGAAAGTGAACAGAAAGGGGATCATTTATAGAAAAGTTGCAGCAAGTGGAAAGAGCCCCACCTACTGTGGAAAGAGACAAAAAGAGAAAGTTAAAGCACAGTGACATACCCCAAAACTCCCAAAACCCAAAGGACATGCAGATACAGTTCTGATCCTGGCAGGCAAACAAAGAACCTGTTTCCATGCGGCAATGCTCCCCACAGGAGTCCTTACGAGCCCTGCACACACACAGTTTATGAGCCAATTAGTCCCAGGCCAGAAAGTCCTGGTAGCTGCAGACGGGGCTGCAGGAGTCAACTGAGGTATAGGATTCAACCTCGATGATGCATGACCCTTAGTCACTGTGTCACTGGGAGCCACTCGGGCACAATTGACCATACCATACTCAACTTTTTCTGATTTGGGGTTGTAAGGTTGTACCAATTGTAAGTCACTTTGGACATCTGCTAAATGACTAAATATGAAATGTGACAAACCTGCAAGCAATGGCAGTCCACGTATCAAGTTAAGACTTTATTGATTCCCTCAGGGAAAATAACTTGTTACAGCAGTACGGCAGCTCAGTGGGCTGCTTTGTTGCCTCACAGCAAGAAGGTCCTGTGTTCGATCCCAGGTGGAGTGATGTGGGTTCTTTCTGTGTGGAGTCTGCATGTCCGTGTCCATGTGGGTATACTCTGTTTTCTCTGGTTTCCTCCCATAGTCCAAAGGCATGCATTAGGCTAATTGATTATGCTAAACTGGCCCTGATCTGAGTATATATATATGAGACTAGCTTTGCTGTAACCTTGAGTGTTGACTTAACAATGTGTTGTCATTGAATGGAAATCGAAGCTGAAGAGCGACGTTAAATAAACTAAAACAAACAAACAACAAAAGTTACAGCAGTACACAAGTGAGAGAAGAACTGGATATATAATTACACACAGGGTCTCATTCATGACACCTTAGTAAAAAGACGAGCAAACTACGAGTAAATTATGCATAAAACAGAACTTCATGAAAACTCTGCCAGATTCACGAATACCACGTAAACACCAGATTTGTTAGTAGAACATATGTTAATGAATACCGTTCGTTTGGTACATGTGCACGAACACTTTAATTTACAATTAGCATACAACTACCATAATCCACACCCATGAATAACAAATGACCACCTTAAAAGAAAGCCTCTGAACTGAGGAACCACAGCAAAAATCCCCAAAAATGTCTCAGATATAAGAAAAGAAAAAAACCATGTGGTGATGTGGTGTTTCAGGTTTTAAAAAAAGCTGCTTGGTAGAAAATTGAATGTGCTGTATAAATGCAGTTTCCTCAATTACCAGAACAGTCTGAGGTCAAGAAGAAAGGGTTCAACATGAAACTTTAACCTTAAGAAACATCAGCACTGGCAGGTAGTATTTCAAACAGGAGCCTCCGTCAACAAGCCGTCAATCGAAGGTGAACGAATCGGCAGCATTATTTCTGAAACCTCTGTCAGGTATTATTCCTGGTGATGGGCCTAAATCTCATGGTATGTTAAGCATAAAGGTTTTGTGCCATTTTCAATTAATCCTTGCCAAAAGTATCATGCTGAGCAGATAATCACTGGAAAGGATATGTCTACATACTTGCTGCCGTTTGTTTGATAAATGCACACTGAGAAAGTAATCTGATATTATTAATTGTTTGTAAATTAGAAAAACAAACATACTAAATGAACTAAATGAATAGAAGTAGCAAAATGAACAATTGTCATTATTAAATTTATTTCAGACAAACAACGTCTTTCTGACCACACACTACCACCTTTCACTCATCTGGACAAGTCCCTTCCTGTACATGGTAAGGTAGCAGTCAACTCCAACACCCTCCAGCTTCTCCCTGTTCAGTGATGGCTGTATCATGTTGAAGACACTGGATAACTCAAAGAACATCATTCTCAAAATGTGGAAGTGAAATCTGTGCAACAGGTGGAGGACTGGTCCAGCTTTGGGCTCACTAGGGATCAAAGGTTGTTAAGTGCAATCCCCTAGTCTTCATTAGATGTGAGGTTAAGAACACTGGTCTCAAGTGGTTTGGCTCTCTGGGGTGCATAGCCTTAGGCTTTGAACTGGGGTTCAAAGTCCCCTTTCCCATAGTTATAGTAAACTTTTTGGCAAGGGTTTCAGGTTTTTCAAAATAAAAACATAATTCATGCACTTCTGTCAGTTGTAATCACTGTCTCCAGAGACAGAACTTTACCTAAATGGATGCCCCGTTCAAGTCACCATATTCTACATTCACTACATTCCTAGGCCTCAGCCTGGACAGTGAGCCAACATTCATCCCCCACATGAAGGCATTAAAGAGGTACTGGACTTCATTTCCTTAAGGTACTGGACTTAATGGTCTTAGTAAACAGCAAATAGAGCATGGACTACCAGCTCTCATGAGTATACAGAACCCTAGTCAGACTCAGAATGAATTATGGGGCCATTGTATTTGGACCATCCAGAAAGTCAATACTCAACACTGTCCTCTATGAAGATATTCGACTGGTGCTGGGAGCATTCTGTACTTTCTCTGCCCAAAGCCTACATGTGGAAGCCCATAAACCATCAGTTAATTCAGCATAGCCTTCTCCCTCCAGTACTGACTTGTGTATGAGGCAGACCAAACTACATCAACCACATTAGATTGCCAATCCAGTCAGATCTGGAAGATCTAGACATAAAGCCGGACTATATGAGACAAATGTTCCCTAGTACCATCCTACCCTGGTAACTCTAGAGTAAACATTACCATTGACAATTCGTATGACAAGAAATTATTAACCCATACACGTATTGTCAAAAGTTATCTGATCCATATCTTATCCGGTACCGTGGAAGCTACCCATACACCGCCACCGCACTCCGTTATGTCCGTCATTCCTATGTGCCTCCACTGCCAACTTTCTGGACTCAACCAGCCTCAAGTCAACTCCCTGGCTCAGCTTTCATTTGTCTGGTTATTTCTGACCTTGGTTTAATTGTTAAGAAATACTCCGGTTTACTAAGTCGTCGTCTGTCTGCTGGTCAGCATTTTGGGTTCCTCTCAAACTTACCTGTGGGATCCCCGGGTTCTGCATAACACATACTGTTCCAATTCAGACAACCAGGTGTCAGCAGCCATATGCATAGACACATGCTGTCTTGTGTTGCACAAAGGGTACTTGTATGCTATTAAATTCGATAACAAAAACTATGACGAAAAATGTTTTTTTTAACAATGAAAACAAGATGAAAACTAAATAAAAAGTAACATTTGAAAGTGAGAACCATGGCGAAATGTAATACCCTATTCATGAATAAAATAAAAATTAAACAATAATGTCCCAAATCTTTTATTTTTTTTCCCAAGTTTAGTTCATCAGTGCATTATGTAATGCATGCAGATCTTGTAGCACTGCTTCTCGTTCAATGCACTTACAATATGAGAATTTAAATTCTCCTTTAGATTACCCAAATCACATCCCTCGTCCTACAGACTGAATACTAAAGCTCTCCTCAAAGTCTGATCTGGGGTGACGTCAACAACAGGTCTACAGGGAGCATGGCTTTAAACACATGTATTTGAGACAGAGTCCATTTGTCCACCTGCATGCCTACAGCATGCTGTAACTTATAGCCTGTAAAGTTGCTATTTCAGTAACACTGAAGTAATGGATATGACAAAATACTTAAAGAAAGAATAAAGCCAGTTCCCAGGGTCAGCTGGAGAAAATTCTGTTTCAAGTACATGCAATACTACTGTTTGAAAACAGTAGCATTATTTATATTAATGGAGCTATAGCTGCATGCCATAACCTTTTTACAGTTAACATTAACATTAGACTGATGTCATCCTTCTAGCCAGCTACATAAATTAATCTCAACTTTAACTTTAGCTTCATGTTTAGTTTTTAGAATTATTTAATTTTGATATGGCGTATGTGCAGCCCATTATCATTAGATTATGTGCT
>JAJAGP010003664.1:0-51020 GCA_025084515.1 Ancistrus triradiatus
AAAAATATTGCAATTAGGATTCAAAATATATTGCAAGTGGGATGGCATTCACGACATGATGTACGTTCAAGTGTTTTTTGTCGGGTGGTGATGCCAAAAGAATACTTTTTTTGTTTGTACTACTTCTATTTTTGTATAGGCAAAACCAGCAAGTTTATTTAGCCTTACTTGAAGAGAATGAAGCAAACAGGACACGAATTAGATGAGTAATATTTTATATTATATAATATTATTTTGTTGTAATTCCTCATTAACATTAGTGCAAGTTGGACAAAATGTACACAATCTTAAACTGTACAGTTAACATGCAAAACTACTGTTAGTAAAGTAAAAACTTTACGTTTACTGTAGTAGCAGCATCCATTTGTTACTGACACGCCACTAACTCGGAAAGTCGGGGCTTATCGAAAAATTCGAGTTTCCCATTGCGGTGACATTGCGGTGACATTTATGTGATGTAATCTCGTAAATACGATATTTCCGACGCCATTTGAAGGCAGCATAAGAACCTTATCCCATCTGTGAAACATGGTGGTGGTAGTATCATGGTTTGGGCCTGTTTTGCTGCATCTGGGCCAGAACGGCTTACCATCATTGATGGAACAATGAATTCTGAATTATATCAGAGAATTCTTAAGGAAAATGTCAGGACATCTGTCTATGAACTGAAACTCAAGAGAAGGTGGGTCATGCAGCAAGACAACGACCCTAAGCACACAAGCTGTTCTACCAAAGAATGGTTAAAGAAGAATAAAGTTAATGTTTTGGAATGGCCAAGTCAAAGTCCGGACCTTAATCCAATGGAAATGTTGTGGAAGGACCTGAAGTGAGCAGCTAATGTGAAGAAACCCACCAACATCCAACATTATGCAGAAAAATAGAAAATTCTAAAGGGTTCACAAACTTTCAAGCAGCACTGTATCCAGTTTCTTTAAATACATTAGGGCACTTATGACTCTTGGAAAGGTGGTATACTATGATAATGCCATTTAAAAGTCAGTTCAAATCTACACTGACTACAGCCAGCATTTACATTTTACATTTACATTTACAGCATTTAGCAGACACCCTTATCCAGAGCGACTTACAATTGATACAATCTTACAATCCAAGCAATTGCGGGTTAAGGGCCTTGCTCAAGGACCCAACAGTGGCAGCTTGGCAGAGGTGGGATTTGAACCCTGGACCTTCAGGTCCATAGTCCAGTACCTTACCCACTAGGCTACCACAGTCCCCACAGTACCACAGCCAGCATACATCTATGGACACGGAATGGCTCTATACTTGAGTGTACTGTACATACAAGCGATGGGTGAACTTCCCAAACCCACAGATAGAAAAGAGTGTTCAAATACTTCTATGTAATGCATGCATAATCCATTCTGACTGTGTACACGTGTCTTGCATCTACAGGCCTTTGCTGGCTGATTACTGGTATTCGCTCTCATACCTGTATTTCTGCCCAGTGGGGACTTTGGTTGCAATAGTCACTGGGTTGATTGTCAGTTTTATCTCAGGTAAGAAATTGAACTCCTAACTTCCACAGGGCAAGCATTTTAAGTCCGTTAGGTGTAAATGTGAAAATGTGCAAATGTATTTTCCTTTTCTCCTTTTTACAGGGGGTAGTCCATTAAACCTGGAGCCAGGCCTGTCAGTAATGAAGGAAGATTTAACCTGCTACAAGATTTACAAGATACTAAAGCAGAAGGTCTGTGCAAAAGTGTCAATTTAATTTCAATGTTCTAGGGGGAACGAGGGGAACGTGGGTAAAATTCCTCAAGAGCAATTCCTGACTGGGACGCCAATGGTGCTACTAAAAGTGCTGTTGTATTAAATGTATATACAGTATAGGCTACAGGTTTTAGTATGTTCAAACAGTAATACCATGAATGACCTGTAGATGGCACACTGTATTTGGGCATAGTTTTCCTAAGTACAGTGACTATAGCATGATCTCCTCTAACAATCTTAATACAGAACCATCAAGAAGGTGGTTTCAGTATAAACTTATAAATATGTGTTGCTAATCTAATCTAACGTCTAATATCAGATGTTAGCTGCATGGGTTTTTCCTCTGATTTCCATCCCTGGTTCTGCGTGAATTTCTGATGCCATAGAAAGTTGTGATCTGTCCAGTATTAGCCTAATATTTATATTTGCTTTCAGGTCACAGGAAACGCACATAAACTTGACCTGGCTGGGGAGAAGGAGAAATCTGGTCAAACCAACTTAGCTTTTTGTGACGTGGAGCTGAACGTCGCAAAAATCCACTGAACTATAACATAGCGTGTTCGTGAAGTTTTAAAACGCATCTATTTCCACATGCAAACCTGTGATTATCTGCTGATTCAATAAAAAAAAACCACAACTGCAATAACGTATTAGCGAGATTGTGAGTAGATTGGGAATAACCCAGCTAGTAAATTGTCGTATAGCATCACCTACACTATAAGAAAAGAAAATACCATCGTAAAAGGTTTTTTAATCAAATCACATGCCAGTTATTCTCAATCTCATGAAGTAATCCTGCTATCTGAACTCCCACTATGTGAATTCCTGTCATAATGGGGTCTTTTAAACACTAACCCACTATCTGAATCCCATTCTACCGTGGAGTCACACTGAAACTGCTCCACAGAGAACTTGCTCACTTGATTTTATGCTGCACTCCAGGGTCACGTCTGATTTTCATACAGGGAAGCTCCAATCATTAAAGGGCAGGTGTCTCTAATAAAGTGTATATCTGTACAATATACACTCAGTGAATAAAAGCACTCCTTGATCGTGCTCCTTCCAGTCCTCCTGCAGAACCAAAAGCATCACCACTCTGTCTCTTTTCACACTAAAGAAATAAACCAGATGAGATTTGTATTGTATTCTATTCATTTGTTTCTGTATTCCAGCAACATCAAACATAATGGTATTTACAAGATCATTGGCAATGTTTCCATGTTAGGGCTGGTCAACATCTGTTTATACAGCAAAATGGTTCTTTTTACATTTAGTCCTTTAGCAGACGCCCTTATCCAGAGCGACTAAGAACTGATACAATCTTATAATCCAAGCAATTTTGGGTTAAGGACCTTGCTCAAGGACCCAGCAGCATGAGCTCGGCAGAGCTGGGATTTGAACCCTGGACCTCCAGGTCCATAGTCCAGCTCTTGAACCGCAAAACCACCAAAGTCCAATTTTTGTCCCATTATTTTCTGAGCCATTTATCAGTAAAATCTGAATAATCACCCAAATTATTATAGATACACAAACTGAATACTGAAAGAATCAACTGTAGATATTCAAGTGTCTCAAAAGTATTTAACTTCTTTCCCAGTCCGAATACAAATCCCATTTTGGATGTAGTAGAGCCATCAAGGTGTTACTCTTCTGGCTCATAATAGCGTTTCTTCATGGCTCTGTATTTTCGGAGGAAATAAAGGGCTTCGAGCTCCTTAATCACAAACTCTCCTCGACCAATAAGCTTTCGGATCTTCTCTGGGTCTGTGACGTCTCTGTTCTTCATAAAAGCGTCTTTCAAACGTTCCCTGAAGTATGCAGTGCCTTTTGGGTATTCTCTCCCAAGATAGAGAAGCTGAAATCAAAAGAAACAAAGAAACAGATATAGAGGCAGAAACAACTGCTTACAACAATTTGCTTTACAATAGAAATAAGCATTGAACAAGTTTAAAATTTAAACCCTTTCAACACCTGCTAAGAGAAAAGAGACTCGCAGTCTTAAAAGACAGAAAGAAACATGGTATTGTTATACTTTCTTTTTCAGTATAAGTTTTATGAAAGATCCAAAGACTGTATGGTACACTACAGTGCTGTACTAAATGTTATCATATTGTGTTTTAACTAAAATTATTGTTTAAAATAAGACACTATGTGCAAAGCCTCTAAACTACCACATGACTACGGTAATGTCCGGTAATTTCCCATTTTGTTTGACGTTCTGTTTCACAGGACGTATTGCAGACATACATATAATAAATAAACTGTAGTGATATATTAAAATGTGCATAAACATATACTTAATTAGATTTCTTTTAGAAAATCAACAAAACCTGTCATTTGACCAGAATTGCCCAGTTAGTTATACACACACGTGGACAAAATTGTTGGTATCCCTCAGTAACTTTAATCTGAAATAAAGTAATAATAAATACAAAGTCTATGAAATGAACAAATGAAAGTCAGACATTTCTTTTCAACCATGCTTCAACAGAATTATTAAAAAAAAATAAACTCATAAAACAGGCCTGGACAGAAATGATGGTACCCCTGAAAAATGTGTCTACAATCTTGTAATCAGTCAGTGGGCCTATATATAGGACAGTCACTGTGCGGTTTGGTGACAAGGTGTGTACCACACTCAACATGGACCAGAGGAAGCAAAGGAAGGAGTTATATTTATATTTACAGCATTTAGCAGACACCCTTATCCAGAGCGACTTACAATTGGTACAGTCTTACAATCCAAGCAATTGTGGGTTAAGGGTCTTGCTCAAGGACCCAACAGTGACAGCTTGGCAGAGGTGGGATTTGAACCCTGGACCTTCTGGTCAGCATCAGACCAGACCAGACCAGACCAGACCAGAGTCCAGTACCTTAACCACTGGGCTACCACAGTATCCAGAGCGACTTACAATTGATACAGTCTTACAATCCAAACAACTGTGGGTTAAGGGTCTTGCTCAAAAACCCAACAGTGGCAGCTTTGGCAGAGGTGGGATTTGAACCCTGGACCTTTTGGTCCATAGTCCAGTACCTTACCCGCTAGGCTACCACAGTCCCATAGTCTATTGTCTCAGGACATTAGAAAGAAAATTATAGACAAGCATGTTAAAGGTAAAGGTTATAAGACCACCTCCAAGCAGCTTGATGTTCCTCTGACTACAGTTGCATATATTATTCAGAAATGTAAGACCCATGGGACTGTAGCCAACCTCCCTGGACGTGGACGCAGGAGGAAAATTGATGACAAATCAAAGAGATGGATAATACGAATGGTAACAAAAGAGCCAAGAAAAACTTCTAAAGAGATTAAAGGTGAACTTCAAGCTCAAGGAACATCAGAACATCAGTGTCAGATCGCACCATCCGTCGATGTTTGAGCCAAAGTGGACTTAATGGGAGACGACCAAGGAGGACAGCATTATTGAAAACAAAACATAAAAAAGCCAGACTGGAATTTGCCAAACTACAAGCAACAAAGCTTCTGGGAGAATGTCCTATGGACAGATGAGACCAAAATGGAACTTTTTGACAAGGCACATCAGCTCTATGTTCACAGATGGAAAAATGAAGCATATCAAGAAAAGAACACTGTTCCTACTGTGGAACATGTAGGAGGCTCTGTTATGTTCTGGGGGCTGCTTTGCTGCATCTGGCACAGCGTGTCTTGAATCTGTGCAGGGTACAATGAAGTCTATCAAGGAATTCTAGAGAGAAATGTGCTGCCCAGTGTCAGAAAGCTTGGCCTCAGTCGCAGGTCATGGGTCTTGCAACAGGATAATGACCCAAAACACACATCTAAAAACACCCAAGAATGGCTAAGAGGAAACACTGGACTATTCTGAAGTGGCCGTCTATGAGCCCTGACCTAAATCCTATGGAGCATCTTTAGAAGAAGCTGAAACATGGTGTCTGGAAAAGGCACCCTTCAAACCTGAGACAACTGGAGCAGTTTGCTCATGAGGAGTGGGCCAAAATACCTGCTGAGAGGTGCAGAAGTCTCACTGACAGATACAGGAATCATTTGATTGCAGTGATTGCCTCAAAAGGTTGTGCAACAAAATATTAAGTTAAGGGTACCATCATTTCTGTCCAGGCCTGTTTCATGAGATTATTTTTTTAAATAATTCTGTTGAAGCATGGTTTAAAAGCAATGTCTGACTTTCATTTGTTAATTTCCATTGACTTTGTATTTATTATTACTTTTGTCAGATTAAAGTTATTTCTGTTACCATTGTGGGTCTTTCTTTCATTAACTGAGGGGTACCAACAATTTTATCCACGTGTGTAAATGTCTTTGCCTATTACATGAATTGTGATGCAAAAATACTGTAGTTAAGACATTTTCTACTCATAAAAATAGAGAAATTCAACTGTAACAGCTTGAGTTTTCTCACATTCTTGTAGAGTCTGATCACCTCTCCCCTCAGTGGGTTGCTCATTTTCTTCTCACCTTTCCAAGATGCTACTTGAACTTTTATAAAAATGAAAAGCAAACCAAGACACACAAACAAACAATTACCATATGGCACCTGCCTTGGCCTACAAAACTGCTATGTTTCACATGCTGTAGTAAACAGTACATTAACTAAAACGTGGGTTCTATTTAGTCTGATGGTATCTACTGTACATGTACGAACAGTACTGTGTAAAAGTCTTAGACCACCATTAGATTAGATATACCATTGTTTATACCAATGACCTTCCCTCACACCTGAGCATCTGGCAGCTTCATCAGGATGACCCTTCTACAGTCCGAATGATCTTTATGCAAGGCTAGCAGCCAAATAACCACTTTTTCAATAAAAAGGTTAAGATATGCTAAAGCTCACAAATATTGGAATGACGATCAGTGGAAAAGGATTTATGGAGTGACGAATCCAAGTTTGAAATGTTGGGGTCCTGTCATCGACAATATGTTACATATGGTCATTATACCATTGCAAAACAACAAATCTAATGGTGGCCTAAAACTTTTGCACAGTACTGTATGTATACACCACCTGCGTTACTGCTTGGCCGGAGAATCATTCTACCATCCACTGTGGTGGTACCATCAGAACACACACTGCTATTTAAGAGGCACTGCTGTAGTGAGAATTGTCCACCAATAAAAATAACTGACCATTGGTTGTCCTTGGTGGTGCCAGTCGAATACACTATCATGAGGGTCACGGCACCATGCCGAGAATGGTCCCCCATATCAAATATCCGTCAGTGCTACTCCTATGATGGTATCAGCACAACACAGCACTCAACACATCTCTAAATGCATAACACGTTGATCCTTAAAGCAGATGGGCTACAGCAGCAGAAGACCACACCTGGTGCCACTCCTGTTGGCTAAGAACAGGCAACTGAGGCTACCATTTGCACAGGCAAATTAGAAAATAACAGACTGTAAACATTTTGCCTGGTCTGATGAGTCTGAATGATTTCATCCATTCGGATGGTAGGGTCAGAATTTGGCATAAACAACATGAAAGCATGGATCCATCCTGCCTGGTATCAATGATTCAGGATGGTGGTGGTGTAATGGCATTGGGATATTTTCTTGGCACAGTTTGGGCCTCTTAATACCAATCTTAATGCCACAAAGCAGCTTGGCAGAGGTGGGATTTGAACCCTGTACCTTCTGGTCCAGAGTCCAGTACCTTAACCGCTAGGCTACCACAGTCCCAATACATTTACATTTAGCAGACGCCCTTATCCAGAGTGACTTACAATTGATACAGTCTTACAATCCAAGCAATTGTGGGTTAAGGGTCTTACTCAAGGACCCAACAGTGGCAGCTTGGCACAGGTGGGATTTGAACCCTGGACCTTTTGGTCCAGTACCTTAACCACTAGGCTACCACAGTCAATATGGCCCAAAACCTCTGAGGAATGCTTCCAGCACATTGTTGACTCTATGCCAGAAGGAATTTGGGCAGTTCTGAAGGCAAAAGGCGGTCCAACCCTCTACTAGCGAGGTGTACCTAATAAAGTGACAAATGAACGTATATCTGGACAGTCAACACATACTACAGAGTAAGCAGAACAGATAAAGGTCCATCACTGAAATAAAGTCTCATCAGAAGTGGTCTTTCTGGCGGCACCAGCACAACACACACTACCATACTGGATACACTGCTGTGTCTGAGAATCACCTATCCCCCTAATATCTAATCACTGCTCGTCCTTTAATGCTGAACTCCCTCACGAACAGAAGGCTGCAATCAGCAACTGTATCAGCAACAAGTACAATTCACACCTATACAGGAGGTGTATATAAAGCTACTGATAGTTTTCATATTTATTTAGCTTTAGCCGGACCACAAACCGTGCCATTATTATTCGACTTGTGAACTGAAAACGGTGTTGTGAATAAAACAGGTAGCATTCTGAGTAACATCGGGTCGCTGATATAGTTTCAGCTCGTAAAACACTTTTTCAACTTAAATACTCACCATCGTCTCAAGTTCAAAACAGAAGGGAAGGTTTAGCTGGGGGCGTGGCTTAGGCCCTCAGTTTAAACAATCGGACAAACCTCTGAGTGTCGTTATAAATATAATAAGAGCGCTTGTTGCTGACGCTGTTGCTCATAATTTAGTTTTTACATGTAATAAAAACAGCGCCGCTATGCGCATAATGTGAAAAACATACAAATACATTATTTTATTATTTTTTTTAAATAAATAAATAACGCACTTGAATACATTTTATACCTATCATTTCGACGACTATAATTAAATCAGTTAACATTACAAGTTTTCAGTGACAGCCAGTAAACAGAAGAACCTCTTTTCTACTACGGGCCACGAATAAAGAAATTTGTTAGATTGTTAGACTTCAAGATTAAAGCCGTAATATTCCGAGAATAAACTCGAATTTTGAGAATAAAGTCATAATATTTCGTATTCAATATACGAAATACTACGACTTTATTCACGAAATACTACGAGTATTTTTTTCAGTGGCCCTAAAACGCCGTCGTACTTTTCCAATGACGTTCACTGATTTACCAAATACAACGTTAGCAACCTATGCATGACATAAACTTAATATTGATACACTTCTGCAAAGTTTATGAATCATTAACGATGCAATTTTGTTCTAAGACCTTACAGAAGGTAATGTACAGAAGGTTACATTATATTATATTATATTATATTATATTATATTATATTATATTATATTATACCCACAATGGACGTTGATAAAGTCTTTTATATTGAAACCATTATTCGAAACTATTCGTTGTGCTCTGTGTAGTGGGGCTCCTATAGGTTGTGTCCTAAACGGTGCTTTACTCCCTAACTATGCTTCCTGCACAGCCTGACTGTACACATTCTATTAGTGCACTACACGCTCCGTTTGAATGTATTTAGGATTCCGCCACGCTCTCATGCTGCTTAGTTCGCGCCTTCGTAATGAATGCTTGAAATTTGAGGCTTTAAACAATATTTTCTTTATGTTTATAATGTTGTGTCAGAATTTTATTTATATAGCTTGTTAATCTGCTGTTTGTTAAGATTTCTGTTTGGTATTTTTGTAAATACCGATCTAGCTAGCAAGCTAAGCGTTGCCTGATGCATGCTGAGAGGGGTGAGTGTAACGTTGGTTTAATGCATATAAATACTTTTAGATGTGAGCTAGAAATTTGGATATCTGCTAGAAAACCACATGTTTGTTAGAATACAGCCAGCTAGCGTGTTTGGCTTTTTGTGTAATGTATGCAGCCCCATTCAGAAGTTTTGAGTGGTATGTTTAGTCAAATATTCTGAATGAAGAAAGTTAACACAGCCTTTGTAGCGAAGAAACATAAATTTGACGTATTTTTAATCATTTTAATAATTTAACACGTCAATTAGACGTATTCTGACATCTTGTAAAACAAGTGTGGCATTATTGCTCAAAAGCCAGACGTTATGGATACTTCTTCCCGATGCTTTTAACAATGTATGTATAGAATTTTCTCCAAAAATTTCATTTTTAACTCTTATATAGTTTCATTCAGGTTTGTTTTTTTTAATCAGCTGTGGGCAAACTTTTGCAAAAGACTGCAGGAAGCATGTCGTGTCAGCATTAATGGCTATTTACAAATCGAGCAGGGTTACATCAGTATGATTCAGACACACTCACACCAGTTTAGAGTGACCAATTAACCTGATGTGTGGCTTTGTAGCTAGAAACACGGAAATTGGCTTAGAGTTTTCTTGTACACAAAGATAAAATCATGAAAAGACGTAAATGTTTGACATTTACATTTACAGCATTTAGCAGACACCCTTATCCAGAGCGACTTACAATTGGTACAGTCTTATAATCTTACAAATTGTGGGTTAAGGGCCTTGCTCAAGGACCCAACAGTGGCAGCTTGGCAGAGGTGGGATTTGAACCCTGGACCTTCTGGTCCATAGTCCAGTACCTTACCCACTAGGCTACCACAGTGCTGTGATATAAAAGTCAAATCAATACATGGCTGAGTGTTAAATCTTCCAATATAAAAAATATATATATATATATTGAGTGGGGGGCGGTGTGGTGGCACAGTGGGACACACCATCACCTCACAGCAAGAAGGTCCTGGGTTTGATCCCTGGTGGAGCAGTCTGGGTCCTTTCTGTGTGGGCTTAGTCCGGGTGCTCTGGTTTTCTCCCACAGTCCAAAGACATGCACTAGGTTGACTGATTACGCTAAATTGGCCAAACCCGAGTGTGCTTATGGCTACGCGATACGATGCGATTATTCATGATGCATTACAATATGATCTATATTGCGATATTCCACATGGTTCACTGAAAATATTAAAACAGCTGAAATACAAGTTATGATACAGTTTGAGTCGTCTTGATACATCACATTGAATTCAATGGACAAATTAGGTCAAAAAACACTATCCTGGGAAATCTTAAGGAGCCAAGGTTATAGTTTACACCCCAATTAAATTGCAACTTGGTTGCTTCTATTTTTTTCCCCAGGAGTGTACAGAGGCATTCGCTTACTCACACTGGGACACATTTGTGATGGATCAGGATTTCTTCCAGAGTCAAATGGCATTTCTGTTCACCTTGTATCACTTTAAAGCTGTACAGTGGTGTGGAAAAAGTGTTTGCCCCTTCCTGATTTCTTATTTTTTTTTGCATGTTTGTCACACTTAAGTGTTTCAGAACATCAAACCAATTTAAATACTAGTCAAAGACAACACAAGTAAACACAAAATGCAGTTTTTAAATAAAGGCTTTATTATTAAGTTAGAAAAAAATCCAACCCTACATGGCCCTGTGTGAAAAAGTGATTGCCCCTAAACCTAATAACTGGTTGGGCCACCCTTAGCAGCAACAACTGCAACCAAGCGTTTGCCATAACTTGCAGTCCATAACTTGAGTCTTTTACAGCGTTGTGGAGGAAGTTTGACCACTCATCTTTGCAGAATTGTTGTAATTCAGTCACACTGGAGGGTTTTCCAGCAGGAACGGCCTTTTTAAGGTCATGCCACAGCATCTCAATAGGATTCAGGTCAGGACTTTGACTAGGTCACTCCACAGTCTTCATTTTGTTTTTCTTCACCCATTCAGAGGTGGACTTGCTGCTGTGTTTCTGATCATTGTCCTGCTGCAGAACCCATGTTCGTTTCAGCTTGAGGTCAGGAACGGACGGCCGGACATTCTCCTTCAGGATTATTTGGTAGACAGCAGAATTCATAGTTCCATTTATCACAGCAAGTCTTCCAGGTCCTGAAGCAGCAAAACAGCCCCAGACCATCACACTACCACCACCATATTTTACTGCTGCTATAATGTTCTTTTTCTGAAATGCTGTGTTACTGTTACACCAGATGTAATGGGACACACACCTTCCAAAAAGTCCAACTTTTGTCTCGTCAGTCCACAGAATGTTTTCCCAAAAGTCTTGGGGATCATCAAGATGTGTTCTGGAAAAACTGAGACGAACTTTAATGTTCTTTTTGCTCAGCAGTGGTTTTAGTCTTGGAACTCTGCCATGCAGGCCATTTTTGCCCAGTCTCTTTCTTATAGTGGAGGCATGAACACTGACCTTAACTGAGGCATTTGAGGCCTGCAGTTCTTTGGATGTTGTTGTGGGGTTCTTTTTTTTTTTGTGACCTCCTTGGATGAGTCGTCGCTGGTGCTCTTGGAGTATACTTGGTTCTTGGTTGTTGACCACTTCCTGGGAAGGTTCACACTGTTCCATGTCCTTCACCATTTGTGGATAATGGCTGTCACTGTGGTTCGCTGGAGTCCCAAAGCTTTAGAAATGGCTTTTAATAACCCTTTTCAAGGGAACTGATAGATCTCAATTGTCTTTCTTTCTCAATTGTTCCTGAAATTTCTGTTTGGATCTCGGCATGATGTGTAGCTCGCTTTTTAAGGATCTTTTGGTGTTAACTTTCCACTTTTGTCACGGCAGGTCCTATTTAAGTTGATGGTTCCTGATTGAGAACAGGTGTGGGTGTGGGGGGGTGGGGGGGGGTGGCAATAAATTCAAGAGCCAGGCTCAGGGCCTGGGTTGTGGCTAGAGACAGTGGACTCAGGTGTGATAACCATAGTTATGTTATGAAATTTTAACAAGGGAAATCACTTTTTTCACACAGGGTCATGTAGCGGCTGGGTTTTTCTCCTATCTTCCCTCCTCTCTTAGTAATGACACCTTTATTTAAAAGACACCCTTTTATTTTTAAAATTGAAATTTTTGTTTTTACTTGTGTTGTCTCTGACTAATATTTTAAATTGGCATGGTTTGATGTTCCGAAACAACATGTGACAAACATGCAAACAAAATGAAGGAACTCAGGAAGGGCGCAAAAACATTTTCACACCACTCTATGGTGAAAGATCATTGTCCATTTCTTCACCTCTAAGAGTGCGTTTTGTCCCCAGGCAGCCGTTGCACCAATGCGGACAAGCGACTCCACCTAGAGAGGGTACGACGACCTCTCTCATTGACAGGACCATTGAGGATGAGGGAGGAGAGGAAGCAGGAGCGGCAGATCCGCCTAGCCCTGGGCTGTTTCTTAATGTCTCTCTGGCAGGCATTGATCTACACAGAAATGTTAGGGGGTTATCTGATGCATCTGATACAGAATTTGATAAAGTGAGGGTTTGTACCGTGGGTCATTTACAACACTGAACATGTCTTGCAGGTCAGGAAAGCTGCTCAGCAGATACTATAATATAACCTACTGGCCCATCTGGTACATTGGTAAGTCTGTATTCATATATACACTGGCCACTTTATTAGGTACACCTGTTCAACTGCTCATTGGTGCAAATATTTAATCAGCCAATCACTTTACAGCAACTCGGACTCTTTAGGCTTGTAGATGTGGTCAGGATGAATTTAGGACTAGCAAGGTGTACCTAATAAAACGGCCAGTGAGTGTATGTTAAAACTACAGTGGTACCTCGGAATTTGGTTCTCGACGCATCTTGACTAGAAAAATTAGTCTCGGTACTCGGAGCACTTGCTTAAACTTGTACGAGTCGAGCTGCATGACTCATTTCAGCCGGAACTCGATTCATGATTCACGATTCAGTACACAGTGATTCAGTAATTCAGGTTCACAACAGCCCTTACTCAGTGAAGATGACCGCTGTGTTTATTGTGGGTTTTTTTTATTTTTACATCTACACTACTGTATTCTTAGTGCAAAAATGTCTCGCTGGGTCCTAAAAAGGTTAGTTTATAAAAGCCAACTGAAAGAAAATAGGAAATGAATGCTTATTCAACACTTTATTATAAAAGAAGTTTTTTGTCCAGATGAACTGATTCAACCTTCTGGTATGTTAATGTAATTATACAGTGTGGATTTTCTGGGGCTCTGGAACGGATTAATTCAGTTTACATTATTCCATATGGGAAAAATTTGCGTGGTACTCCTCATTTTCAGTTGTCGACAAGCCTTATGGAACGTATCAGCGACGAGAACCGAGGTACCACTGTACTGATGTTGATATTTGGTTTCTAACTGGAGTTCATTTGGCAGAACTAGCCCTGGCCTCCCTCTTCAGCGTCAATGCCGCCTTTGATTTCTGGAAGTATTTTAAATACACCATGGCCCCATCGAGCATCGCTGTCTCTCCCGAGCAGCACCGACTCCTCGGCCTCAGCAACTCGGGTAATTATGTCTGATGAGTTATTCCATGCAAATGACAGCCTTTGTGTGTAATATAGTAAAATTAAGTTGAGAGCACAGGAGGAAATGAGCTTATATAATTGGCACGTTTAAATGTAACCAAGTTCATTCTTAGTTTATCCCGTATTTCTATTTTTGGTTCTTTCGTACGACAATTAACCAAGCAGACGTGTCATTCTGACAGTGAATCACTTTTACACAATGCTACATTTATGGTGCTAATGTCTTATTACATTTTTATCTCACTTAGGAGTGGGTGATCTGGCAAAATGATCACATTGTTTTCAGGCTGCATCATGATCCACGTTATTTATCATGGTTTCTTTTGCTTGTTGGTTTTTTAAAGGCTAATTTGCAGGAACACACAAGTCAAACATGTAATGCTGATTATTTACTGTAAAGCATAAACGTTTGGATTGTCCCATGTACAGAAACACAGAGGAGCACTAGACAGAAAATAGCCAACGGAGCTGAACTGGCTATAAAACAACAACAACAACAAGGCAAATTTGCAGACTGAACACACTTATTAAAGTAATTACCTCTCTTAACATACAGTGGTGCTTGAAAGTTTGTGAACCCTTTAGAATTTTCTATATTTCTGCATAAATATGACCTAAAACATCATCAGATTTTTCACACAAGCCCTAAAAGTAGACAAAGAGAACCCAGTTAAACAAATGAGACACAAATATTATACTTGGTCATTTATTTATTGAGGAAAATAATCCGATATTACATATTAGTGAGTGGCAAAAGTATGTGAACCCCTAGGATTAGCAGTTAATGTGAAGGTGAAATTAGAGTCAGGTGTTTTCAATCAATAGGATGACAATCAGGTGTGAGTGGGCACCCTGTTTTATTTAAAGAACAGGGATCTATTAAAGTCTGCTCTTCACAACACATTTTTGTGGAAGTGTATCATGGTACAAACGAAGGAGATTTCTGAGGAGCTCAGAAAGAGTTGTTGATGCTTATCAGGGTGGAAAAGGTTACAAAACCATCTCTAAAGAGTTTGGACTCCACCAATCCACAGTCAGACAGATTGTGTACAAATGGAGGAAATTCAAGACCATTGTTACCCTCCCCAGGAGTGGTCGACCAACAAAGATCACTCCAAGAGCAAGGCGTGTAATAGTTGGTGAGGTCACAAAGGACCCCAGGGTAACTTCTAAGCAACTGATCTTTCCCCCACCCAGAAGCCCCCTTGCGCCGCCCTATATAGGTTTAACCTTTGGTCCTGGTCTGCGGGATCGAGACGCTTAGGTTTGGGGTATTAGCTATTGTTCTTAGCGAAATGCCGTTGGTTTTGAGCGTTCAGACCGTTTTCATTCAAAAGTTGGCTTCTCCCGCCGGATTCTCATCGCTTCCCTTATCCGGTGGGGGCCCGGGGTCCCCGTCCTTCCTACCCAGGTAACTTCTAAGGCAACTGAGGGCCCTCTCTATTTCATAATGGCTGCTGTTTAAAGTTTCCATGAGTCCCCTCATCAAGAAGAACACTGAACAACAATGGGGTGGCATGGCAGGGGCTTGCAAGGAGAAAGCCACTGCTCCTCCATAAAAGGAAACATTGCTGCTCGTTCTGCAAGTTTTGCTAAAGATCACGTGGACAAGCCAGAAGGGCTATCTGTGGAAGATTTGTTTTGTTGTGGATGGATGAGACCAAAGTAGAAAACTTTTTGTTTTTATTTTTTGGTTTAAAAAGGTATAAGCGTTTATATGTTGGAGAAAGGAAAACAACACTGCCATCCAGCATAAGAACCTTAATCCCAATTCTGTGAAAAAACATGGTGGTGGTAGTTGTCATGGGTTTGGGCCTGTTTGTTTGCTTGCATCTGGGGCCAGGGGACGGGCTTTTACCATCCATTGATGGAAAAACAATGAATTCTTGAATTATATCAGAGAATTCAAAGGGAAGGAAAATGTCCAGGACACATCTGTCCATGAAAACTGAAATCTCAAGAGAAGGTGGGGTCCATGCAGCAAGACAAACGACCCTAAGGCGCACAAGCCGTTTCTAATCTACCAAAGGAATGGTTTTTTTTACATAAGAATAAAGTTTTAATGTTTTGGTTTTGGGGAATGGCCAAGTCCCCAAAGTCCTGAACCTTTAAATCCAATGGAAATGTGTTGTGAAAAATTTGAAATGAAAAATCGACACTTTTCACTTCCTGTGGATTTTGCATTAGGAACCCACATTTGACATTTAGGGAGGTCCTTTTCCTCCATCTTTTGGTCCTGTAGTGAACTCCCCCAGTTACACATTTGTGCCTGGCCAGGTATCCAGGCATCATCCTCCCACCCATCTCCATCTCCATCTCCACCCCCCATCTCTCCACCCCAGAAGCCAGGAAAAAAAGGAAGACACCGCTACCCTAACTCAGTACGTCCCCCCCCCCCATTGAGCAGCCTTTCCCAGCCCATGCAGGGACAGAAAAACGTGCTCAGTTTTCAGCCCCCCCCCCCCGGACCCCCCCCAGCACCAAGCCCAAAGTTTCTCCCCCAGCTTGTGGTTTCCGGGTACAGTCCTTCTCTGAGCAAACCCCAAACTCCACCTGCCAGCGGTGGGACAATTTTGCCGCCCTTCCCCTCTGGCCTTGGCAAGGTATGAACACAGTTTTTTCACAAGCTTGTATTACATTATTGTTTAGGGCTCTGATAGCAAAACTGATCATGTTTACGTTTTTTTTTGCTTATACGATATTTTTTGCTATCCTTAGGAAGCACCATGTCCGGAAAGTCACTACCTTTTGTTATATAAAATACACATACACATCACAGTGTTTTAAAATATCAGGGAAAGGCTGTAAAACATTACTTTGTTGTTTTTTTTGTAAATGTAACAGGTTTACTGGGGAGGCATTCGATCCACCCTACAGAAACACAAACCTCCTGCACTGTACCAGTACAGTCAAAGCCTACTTTCCAAAAAAATTCTGTTATTTTAAAGTTTTCTCAAGATTATAAATAATGAGTACATAATTCCCCTATCCTGATTCCCCTGCCATCTGGACCCATTAACCCTGGCTAGAACGAAATGGTTTAAATCTGATAAATAAATAGTAGTGAAGTGATTGTTTTTCTGAAACAGCTTCTTAGCTCTACTAATTATTTTATTCATTTTGGTAAATAATTGAGATGTTCCCGATGGCCACTTTTTTTTTCAAATTCCTGATCTCACAGCTTTTTGGTTATTTTACCGACCGATGTCAGTCTCATACTTCTGCTTTGCTTTGCTTTTGGACAAATAATAATAATATCAATATATATGGAATATAATATGGAAAGTTAACATTTATCAGGCTTAAATACAAGCCAATAATTATTGGCCCTTTAAAATCACCTATAAATACTTAAAGGAGGTTTTTTAAAATTAATCATCCAATGTGTTTTTTTTGCGCGTATCAATCCACGGGGGCCGCGGGATAGGAGAAGGTCAGCCCGTTTTTTTGCCACAGCACAACAACCCAGGAATTGGTTTATTTTCCAGCAGGTGGCAAGTAATAATAGAACAGGGGCATACCCCAATTTGGTCTACTACTGGTGTTTGTTTTTCAACACATTTTGCGTGGTGGCACAGGTCTATATCGCAGTTTTCCTCAACAGGCTCCAGCATTCCCGGTTCCCATCCCGAACCGTCGGAACTCTGTCTGTTCTGGGAGTTTTCTCACCCTGCTTGTCCTTCTCTCATTTTCCTGGGAAGTTTTTTACTTACTTGGGTACTCCGGTTTCCCTGCCACAGTCCAAAGACATGGATGTTTGGTTTTGGTTAAATTGGTGTGTTTTCTAAAAGAAATTGCCCTTAGTGTGTTTGTGTTTGAAGTGGGTGTGTTCTACAAATGAATCTGATGCTGTGTCTATGGTTTGTTTCTAATTCGCCTTGCGCCCTGTGGATGCCGGGCTAGACACCAGTTTTCCCGTGAACCCTGACCAGGATTAAAGGCGGACTGAAAAATGTTTATGTTTCTTTGTTTTTATTTTTTTTTTTTTTTGTTTCTTTTATGTTTTTTTTTTTTTTTTTTTTTTTTTTGTTTTTTTTTTCCTTTTTTTTTTTTTCTTTTTTTTTTTTTTTTTTTTTTTTTTTTTTTTTTTTTTTATTTTTTTTTTTTTTTTTTTTTTTTTTTTTTTTTTTTTTTTTTTTCCCCCTTTCCTCTCCCTCCCAAATATTTCCATCCAATTGTTTCTGGACCCAGAATCGCCCTGATGCCATGTTTAGTTGATATTTCGATATTATAACACAGTTAGTTAGTTCCCAAGCTTTCAATCTGAATTTGGCTGAGAGACGATTTTTTTCCCGGTGGACTTTATTTGACGATAATGGCAAACTCTGGACCGGACGGCTCTTTCTATAAGGTAGTACTCTCCGCGGCATACACACGTAACCTATAGCCAACGATTTCCCGCCCTACAAATCAGCCAAAAGTTCTAATGACACAAGTAAAACACTGCCGAAAATTGAAAAGCTTATAATTAGTTTTGTTTTTAAAAATGTTTGGTTTTTGAAAACAAACGATTGTAAAATTTTGGAAGATGAAGCTATTAATGGGTGACCAACCTGAGCCAAAAAGGTCTATCATCACCGTTTAGGATTTGGAAGCTGGGAAAAAAAAAAAAAAAGCGAAACGAAGTCCAGTACTTTAAAAAATCAAACGTCCGGCTCTTAATGGATTCACACCATCGACTGAATGATCAGTTTTTTGTCCCATCCAACAAGAAGGAAATGCTTGAATCAGCTTTCATCCCCCTCACAAAGAACGGTCGTTTGCTGGGAGTTAAACTCGGCTCTTTTCATTTTAAACCCCATCCCGCGGCTGAGATCGGAGCTTCGTTTCTGAGAAGGTTTTGTTGTTTATCTTTATTTGTTAATTGGGAGTCCAGCTCTAACCAGAGAAGCTGCTGAATGCTCTGTACAAACTCCTGTGACTCTGCCCTTACACTTCTGAACTGATCAGATTCACATTAAGAAGCTTTTCATCATACTAATTTATAATCGCTAAAATAAAACTGGGATCCTAGACTTTGGTTTTAGAACACCGAGATCTCACTCCGAATTTGCTTTCAGTCGTTTTTAGTAGGAATAAGTGGATTCTCTTAGTAAGTAACAGCCCTGCCTTATAAATAACCAAACCCCGCCCATTTTTTATTTTGCTGAAATGTAAAATAAAATGTTCTTTGTTAAATTACATTAATAAAACCTTAGCAGTCAATGTATTTTTGTGTTTTATTGTCTGGTATAATAAAACAGTTTAGTGGTCATTCTGTTTCCTCGACTTCTTTCAAATGACCTGAGGGCCCTTAGGCCCGGGGTGGTAGGGGAACGAACGATTAGAAATGGAGCTATTATACCCTCACAGAAGGGCTGATAAACAACACATCTTGTTTTTCCGTTCTCTATCTTAAAAAATCTAACAATAAAATGCAAATGCAGATCTAGTTTTATAAGGCTTGTTGTTTGAGAACGTTAAGCACAGCATGCTGTCTCTGTACATAATGTTAGTAAATAAGTAGAATGTGTGCTCTTAGGTGCTGAACTATCCCAGTCCTTCTACCTCCTACGTAACCCCATACAGCTCCCCTCCATACCCCCGAGTAGCCTTAGGCCACCCAGTGGGAAGGCACCCCCAGACGGCCAGTCGGCCGGGCATCACGCGTCAAACTTTTCGCACCTCCCGAGTCCCGTTTTCTGGGTCTTCAGCCTTCTCCAGGAGGGAAGGAAGATTACATGGATGATCTCAAGTCCCCTGGAAGAAATTCCCTTCGCTTCGAAGAGGAAGAGAAAAAAGTCACCGTAGTCATCTGGGGTAAGTTCCACATAACAGCAAGAGAGTAAAGCCTTCTTTCTCACCAACCGAAAAGTCACGTTTTTTTACACGTGAATTTACGCAACGGTCAAGTTTTAGAAAAAGAACACGCGTATGTTACCCCGTCGTCCTTCAACCCGACACCGATCCGAAACTGGGAGAGGGACTGTAAACGCTGCGTAAATGTTTTAATAAATATCGAAGGCCTGTTTTCCTAATGTTCCTTCGTTGGTCGGATGGCTTTTAAAAAAATCAGACTGACCAATTATTAGAGCTTGGTTTGTCATCGGCAGAACACTCAGCTCTCCTGTTGCATAGCAGAGGCCGCAAGAGGCTTATTAGGAAAGGCAACACGCTGACTCAAAACATGGCTATTAAAAGAAAGATGTTGTTGGCAACGAACAAAGGAGATTTTCTTGAGGACCTCAAAAAAGAGTTGTTGATGCTCATCAATCAAGCTGGGATAAAGGTTTTTACAAAACCATCTCTAAAGAGTTTGGAACACTCCACCAGTCCACAGTCAAGACAGATTGTGTTGTGTACAAATGGGAGGAAAATTTCAACAATCATTTGTTACCCTCCCCAGGAGAAGTGGGTCCGACCAACAACAAAGATCACTCCCCAAGAGCAAGACAAGACGTTAATAAGTTAGCCAGAGGGTCACAAAGGACCCCAGGGTACGGAATTTCTAAGCAAACTGAAGGCCTCTCTCACATTGGCTAATTAATTAATGTTCATGAGTCCACCATTTTTTTCACCAAGAAAGAGAACACTGAACAACAATGGTGTGCATGGCAGGGTTGGCAAGAAAGAAAGCCAAACTGCTCTCTCCAAAAAGAAACATTGCTGCCTCGTTTCTGCCATTTGCTAAAAGATCACGGTTGGACAAGCCAGAAAGGCTATTGGAAGGGAATGTTTTTTTTGTGGACGGATTGAGAAACAAAAATATAACTTTTTTGGTTTAAAAGAAAAAAAGCGTTATGTTTGGAGAGAAAGGAAAACACTGTACATTCCAGCATTAAGAACCTTAATCCCTCTGTTGAAACATGGGTGGTGGTTAGAGTATCATGGTTTTTGGGGCCTGTTTTGTTGCGCCTGGGGGCCAGGAACGGCTTTGCCCCATCATTTGATGGAACGATGAATTCTGAATTATATCAGATAATTCTTAAAGGAAAATGTCAGGGACAATCTGTTGCATGAACTGAAAAATCTCAAGAGAAAGGTGGGGTCATGGCAGCAAGACAACGACCCTAAGCACACAAGCCGTTCTAAAACCAAAGAATGGTTTTTTACAGAAGAAATAAAGTTCATTGTTTTGGAAATGGCCAAGTCAAAGTCCCTGACCTTAATCCAAATGGAAAATGTTTGTGGAAAGGACCTGAAGTGAGCTGAAGGTGAGCAGTTAATGTGAGGAAACCCAACCAACATCCCAGAGCTGAAGCTGTTTCTGGTACAGAGGAATGGGCTAAAATTCCTCCAAGCCGGTGTGCAGGACTGATCAACAGTTACAGGAAACGTTTAGTTGCAGTTATTGCTGCACAGGGGGGGTCACACCAGATACTGAAAGCAAAGGTTCACATACTTTTGCCACTCACTAATATGTAATATTGGGTCATTTTCCTCAATAAATAAATGACCAAGTATAATATTTTTGTCTCATTGGTTTAACTGGGTTCTCTTTATCTACTTTTAGGACATGTGTGAAAATCTGATGATGTTTTAGGTCATATTTATGCAGAAATATGGAAAATTCTAAAGGGTTCACAAACTTTCAAGCATCACTGTAAGTTGTCGATGTAGAAAAAGACACAGCGAGACACATTAAGAGAAGGGAAATTAAAGAAAGTGAAAGTGGACAGGGAGTTTCCAGAGCGTTTAAACAGAAAAACGTGTCGGACTTAGTGGGAAGGTCCCGCTACGTTTAAAAATTGCATCCATTATATTGACTCTTTGTGAAAAGGCCTTAAGGTGGCAAAACTGTCCCCAGACCCTTAACCCACAGTTGCTTGGGTCATAAGATTGTATCAGTAGTAAGTCACTCTGGATAAGGGCATCTGCTAAATGTCTAAATATAAAAATACTCAGTTTTACTGCTAGGCTTCTGTACTGTTGAAGTTTGTCCTGAGCATATGTGCTTGATTGACTGTTCATCAGGAAGTCCCGAGTCAGCGTCTCCATCACACAGCCCCACCTTCTGGAACTACAACCGCTCTGTGGGTGATTATGCTCAAAGCCTGAGGAAGTTCCAGTACCAGCCGGCCTGCCGCTCACAGGCTCCCTCTGCCCATAAAGACGAGACCGAGCTGGGATCCAAACAAGCTGCTGAGGAGGCAAGCTTTGTCTTATGGCTTTAAAACCCCCAACAGAACATGTACAAAAAACAGAATGACTCAAAGTCAAATGTAGTTTATAGCACCTTTTACAGTAGAACATTGTCTCAAAGCAGCTTTACAATGATCTAGGCCCACAAAAGGACAAAAGTCCCAAATGGGCAGAGAAACCTAAATGTGATGAGGAAGAACCCTTGGGAAGACCAAGACTGAAAACCTCCTGGTGCGGCCTACATCTTGTATGCGAAAAATAAATTAAATTGTTGAAATATTACATTTATAAATTCACAGACTGGACTATCCAACAGATCCAGGGTTCAAAACCCACCTCTGCCAAGCTGGACCTGTTGGGTCCTTCAGCAAGGCCCTTAACCCACAATAGTTGACTTGTAAGTCGCTCTGGATAAGGGCATCTGCTAAATGACAAATGTAAATGGTGTTACACCAATCAATCAGTCGCTTTCTGTTTTGGTTTTGCTGTCCAGTGAGGTGTGTTCAAAATTTCCGTTTCGTAGCTTTAATTTCATTTTAAAGCTCTGTGTTTTGTGTATTTCATAATTACTGTATCATTGACTTTGTATTCTGTTGTAGGTCTGGGCTCGTATCACCACCAGCCGTGTGGTTACTGACAGCATTGATAGCTGGACTGCCAAATTACGAAATGTGAGTTGTTTTTTGGTGTTTCTTGCTCTGGAGCAAAGCCTCCTGAACTGTTGGCAGACCTCCTGAACTTGTCATGACAAGTCAGCTTGTTTAATCATAACAATATTTGTAGTGTTTGTTATCATTTTGCATTTGGAAGTTTTGAGATGACGGATCTTTTCTGGTCAGACTCAGCTGTTGTGTTCTCTCACACGCAGTGGATAAATGACACCATTCTAGAGCATCTGGTGAACGAGATCGATTCCATCAATAGCCAACTTAGGAGAATGGGCTGCCCAGAGCTGCAGATAGGAGGTATCTACTCTTACAGGAGTACTTTTTAGCACATTTCATTAAAATTATCCTTTTTTGCCTTTATTTCCAACTGTTTTTGTTTGTGTTGTTTTTCCTTCCAGAGGCGGAAGTAAAATTAGCAGTCATCAAACAAGCCTGCTGTCGTCAA
This sequence comes from Ancistrus triradiatus, assembly GCA_025084515.1. Lineage (NCBI taxonomy): Eukaryota > Metazoa > Chordata > Actinopteri > Siluriformes > Loricariidae > Ancistrus > Ancistrus triradiatus. The sequence goes on from JAJAGP010003664.1 coordinate 23,104, forward strand.
AGCCTCAGTCATTCCCCTACCCTTAAAAACCATATAGTGCAGTACCTGGATATCACGGCTAAAAAACCAGGAGTATCTAGTGGAAAGAATCAAAGGTGATTATCTTCTGTGCATCTCCACAATAAAATATGGGCCCAATCCTTGTATCGGTAATCAGGTCCCGATATTGAATGTCGTTCACTCATCAGGTTATCTGATGGACAGGGCCGATCCATATTTCATTCCACATCTTACCATGGGGAGCAACACGGCAACTTCAAAATTCTAAGAACCCGAGTACCCCTTAAAGAAAAAACAGAATTTTTTGATTCAAAACTTATTCGGTTCCTACCAACAATATTATTTCTTTAAAAACCAATGGCCCATGAATAAGAGCAAAAAAATATTAAATGTCTGTGTTAACCGAAAGTGTTTCTCCGCCAAGACCGGTGGTGGTCATGTATGATCACATACGTTAATACGAGGTTTTGTGTTTTGGTACGCTCTACTTTATAGCACTAGCGGAATAATATCGGAGCTCAAAAGTTTTTAACGTGAAACCTTTTCCGTGGCTTTAAAAAGTACTCACCCAATGACCTAGGAAACAAAAAAAACTTCTCTCAGTTTTTCCTACTACTGATAAGTAATCTCTAAACTGAATGAAATGATCAGCCTGTGATCCAAAAGGATTGCTGTGTTTGCTTTTTTTTCCTTTCCACATTTAAAATTTTTAAAACCTACAGTGGCGCTTGAAAGTTTTGTGAACCCCTTTAGGAATTTTCTATATTTTCTGCCATAAAAATATGACCTAAAAACACTTCATCAGATTTTTTTCCACACAAAAGTCCCCCCCCTAAAAGTAGATAAAAACAAAATATAAAGAAGAACCCAGTTTAACACAAAATGAAGACAAATATTATACTTTGGTCATTTTATTTAATTGAGGAAAAAATGATCCAATATTACATATTACTGAGTGGGTGGCAAAAGGTACTGTGACCCTTTGCTTTCAGTAATCTGGTGTGACCCCCCCCCTGTGCCCAGCAATAACTGTAACTAAACTAAAAACGTTTCCTGTAACTGTTGATCAGTCCTGCCACACCGGCTTGGAGGAATTTTTTAGGCCCATTCCTCCGTACAGAAACAGCTTCAGCTCTGGGACGATGTTGGTGGGTTTTTCCTCACAATTAACTGCTCAAGTTCAGGTCCCTTCCACAATATTAAGGTCAGGTCAAGGCAGCCCAGCCATCTTTTTTTTGGGAGGAGCAGTGGGCTTTCTCCCTTACAGGTGGGGGGGCCCTACCATGCACACCATTGTTTTGTCAGTGTTCTTTTCTGATGGTGGACTCATTGAAACATGTACATTAGCTCCAATGTGAGAGAGGGCCCTTCAGTTTTTGCTTAGAAGTTACCCTGGGGTCCTTTTGTGACGTCCAACCAAACCCTATTACACTTTTCCCTGGCCTCTTGGAGTGATCTTTGTTGTTCGAAACCACTCCTGGAGAGGGTATAACAATGGTCTTGAATTTTCCTCCTCCTTAACCCTTGTTACACAATCTGTCTGGACTGTGGATTGGTGGAGTCCAAAACTCCTTTAGAGATGGTTTTGTAACCTTTTTTTTTTTTCCAGCCTGATTGAGAATCAACAACAACTCTTTTTTCGGGAAAAGTCCTCAGAAATCTCCTTTGTTTTTGTACCATGATAGACACTTTCCACAAACAAATGTGTTGTTGAAGAGCAGGACTTTTTGATAGATCCCCTGTTTCTTTAAATTTAATAAAACAGGGTTGCCCAACGTCACACCTGAATTTGTCATCCCATTTGGATTGAAAACCACCTTGACCTCTAATTTCACCTTCAAATTAACTAACTGTCTAATCCCTGTAGGTTCACACATACTTTTGGCAACTCACTAATATGTAAATATTGGAATCTTTTTCCTCAATAAAATTAAATGACCAATATAGTAAATTTTTTGTCTCATTTGTTTTGTAAACTGGGTTTTTTCTATGTATTTTTTAGGACTTGTTGGGGAAAATCTGATGAAGTTTTTAGGTCATATTTATGCAGAAATATAGAAAATTTCTAAAGGGGGTTCACACACTTTCAAGAACCACTGTAATTTCAACTTATGTGTCATTTTCAGCAGCAGCAGTGAGTACTAATGATCAGTAAAACTGAAGGAGGAAGTTTGGGTGTTTTTCTAGGTCACTACTTTAGAACATTAAGCCACTTTTAAAGCTTTTTAAAAAACATATAATAGGTTTTTAAATGGGAGGAAAAAAAGCTTAATGTACAACAATTGATTACTTTTGAAGCTGAAATATAACAAATAAATATTATTCCTTATTAACCCAAACATTTTTTGGGCACAATTTTTTTCATCTCCACTATTTTTCCACCATCGATCGAGAAGAAAAAAAAATTCCGGACAGTCAACAAAAATGCCAGCAATAAATAATTATAATGTCACAACAAAAAAAAACCCTCTCCTGTTTTTTTTTGGAATCTGTATCGTCGGCAGTTGTGCACTGGGAATCGGGTGGGAACTGAAAAAAAAAAAAAACCGTGGATCGGCCCATCACTAATCCACCACCCTTTGGGGGGTTGTACCTGCAGAATATTTAACAGAGATAAACCCTGCTACGTCAGCAATTAGTCCTTCAGAAATTGCCCAGTATGTTTGTGGAAACCTGGATTAGTGTAATGCTGTAAGTTTTGTTGAATGCTTCTTCAACTTCAGAGTTGGCTCACAGAGCGGCTGGCATGAGCTCCCTTTCGCTGGAATGGAGGAGGAAACCTGGAAGAACCCGCAAGTGGGACACGGACCCTCCCAACTGACTCTGCTCTGCTGGAGTTTCACCTCTCTTTTGGATTCATTCCATAAATCCATTGTTCCACTGGACAGGGCAAGAGGCACATCGCTTTACAGTGGGGCAAAAAAAAAGTATTTTAGTCAGCCACTGATTGTGCAAGTTCTCCTACTTTAGAAAGATGAGAGAGGTCTGTGATTTTTCAATCATAAGGTACACTTCAAACTTAATGAGAGACAAAAATGAGAAAAAAATCCAGGAAATTTCACATTGTTAAGGAATTTTAAAAAAAAATTTTTTTAAAAAATCCAGGAAATCACATTGTAGGATTTTTAAAGAATTTTATTGTAAATCAAGGTGGAAAATAAGTATTTGCAGTAAGTAAGTAAGTAGTTACAGGTCTGTGAGAGCCAGAAATCTTGTTTGTTTGTGGGTGACCAAATACTTATTTTCCATCATGATTTACAATTAAAGTCTTTAAAACTCCTACATTGTGATTTCCTGGATATTGTTTCTCATTTTGTCTCTCATAGTTGAAGTGTAGCTATGATGAAAATTACAGACCTCTCTCATCTTCCTAAAGTAGGAGAACTTGCACAATCAGTGGCTGACTAAATACTTTTGCCCCACTGTATATTGCGAAACTTTAGAGATGCCAATGAACCTGATACATGTCTTTGTTTATACACATAATTTACTCTCACTTTATTCGGTACACCTTGTTTATACACTTAGTCCAGTACATTGCTATGCCAGAAGTATTTATCTAAGACATTTCACAGTGGGTCAGAGGCACGTTGACTTTGCTTCAACTTTGCATTTGTTCTTCATTTACTTTGGCAGATCCTCATGCATATTCTGTGCACATACCTGGACTCCAGACTTCCTCCCCACCCAAAGTACCCTGATGGGAAAACGTTCACATCTCAGCATTTCATACAGACACCAAACAAACCAGGTAAGGTTACAAATATGTTTGAATTTCTGCCTTCCTAACAGAATTACTTTCTATATATGGCGCCGAATACTTCCTCAACCCAAAGAAACCAAAACCCAACGAAAACCCATTGACCTGGAGTTACACCGTGTCCTCTGTGTCCACCGTGACACTGGAACACCATTCATGGGCTTGTCTGCCACTACAAGGCTTTTTAATAAAGTGAAGGATAGCTGAATAATATGCAGACGGAAATGACAAAGAGTGACACTGATGCCTCCAGATAATGGTTTGTTCGTGTAATTGTAGATTCTCATGGGGTCGGATGTAAAACCAACTTTGTTGCCACCCTAAAGAAACCATCCACCTTCTCATGAAGTAAGGGAAATAACCATTGTGTCCCAAACCACACACTACCAAATTGGCACTCTGCAGATGGTATCATTACGTACAATTTAGTACATGGGATGTGAGGGATGTTACATGAAGTGAGCTAACTCCAGAGTGTGGCTAATTTCCCTCAATTTCTGTTCTACGGAAGAAGCTAATCATAAGGCAACATCAGCACGTGGACAAACCTGCTCCACGTCAACGAAAAGGCCAACTAGAAGTACATTGCATAAGAAGACATGAAGACACTTCCTTAAAAGATTTTCCCATTTTTATACTTATTAGACCATATATTGATGTGATGCGGTGTAGTAAGGTGTCATTCCAATGTCTCCTGTGGATTAGAGCCATCAAAATAAAAGTCATAATTTTTTTTATTTTTAATTAAAAATAATAGAATTTGAACAAATTTAACATTTTTTCATTGCAACAGACTGTGGTAGCCTAGCGATTAAGGTACTGGACTATGGACCAGAAGGTCCAGGGTTCAAATCCCTCCTCTGCCAAGCTGCCACTGTTGGGTCCTTGAGCAAGACCCTTAACCCACAATTGCTTGGATTGTAAGACTGTACCAATTGTAAGTCGCTCTGGATAAGGGCGTCTGCTAAATGCTGTAAATGTAAATGCAACGTATCGTGTCTCATATTACAACCCTAATGGCAACAAGGTGCGTAACAATGCTTGGACCACCCTGACTTCCTGTTGGCTTGGACACTAAAATGTAATGGCAATAGAAGATTGTTTACAAAAAGATAAACAGCTTAGGAATTGCCTTATGTGAGCTTGGTGGTGGACACATTTTGGGGTATGTTGTAAGGGTAGCACCGTGGTTAGTTTCCAGATCAGACACCGCCAGACACCATGGGTTTCCTCTGGGTATTCTGGTGTCCTTTCACAATCCAAAGACGTTAGATCAGTTGGTGTCTCTAAAGTGCCCCAGTTTGAGTGCATACCTGCCCTGTAATGGATTGGGATCCCGGTTGCAGTCCTGTGCCCAGTTGCATAAAAAGAAAGGTAAGGGCAGTCAGTCACCCCTAGCAGTGATACAAGGGACACTAACAACTCAGCAATTGGTTCAGGACATCCTGCGGGGCTTCCAACTGGCATTTTCAGCAGGATCATGCTCACCCACACACAGCAAGGGTTTCCCAGGAATGTCTCCACCAGGTTGCAACACTTCCTTGGTTTGCCTGGTCTCCAGATTTATTGGTAGTCGAGCATTTATGGGACCACCTGGGACGCCAGCTTTGTCGACCAATGAGAGTGCAGGATCTACAGGTCCAGCTGCAACATCTGTGGACAAATGTGCTGCAGGATAACATAAAGAACCAGCATGCCTCCATGCCCAGCCATATCTCATCTTGTGTCCTTGCATAGAGGCGGCCCAACAGGGTACTAGAGCCTCTCGAACGGTTTTCCCTAATAAATGTGTCCTTTCGCTCTAATGTTGTCATCACCTAAATATATCAGAACTGCATTCATACATATGAAGTTTCATTTGATTCCAACAAGTCCTCCTTGGTGCATTATTTACATAGATTGACCGATTGTCAAATTGGTCCTCTCTTAATACCCGTTCCTCACTCTGATGGTCTAGATTTACTGTATCTTCAAAAGTTAAGATGAGGTAATCTTTTTCGACCTAGGATGCCTGACTATTGTGTGTTCTTACTATAGATCTTAGCAATGAGAACCTCTTCTGCATCCACCAAAGCAGCGTCAACCCCCCTCACTTTCAGCTTGTGTATCAAGGCCATATCTACAGCCTACCTAAGGTACAGCGTGTTCCTTCCCGTCCCTCTCACCCCTGTGCATTAAACTGCATCCATTGGTTATTCCCTTCATACTTGTGACTCATGCTTTGCTTCTGGTATTCACAGGGCAGAAATAACTTGTTCCACACAGTCCTCATGTTCCTATTTATCATCAAAACGAAGGAGTCTGGTATGCTCGGGTGAGTTCTAATTAGCATGAGTACTCACAATACCCATCATTACAGTTAAATACTTTGGACTTTAAATATATGTTTATATGATAGGAGATGATGGGAACGATGTTGATGCATTCTTTTCTCTTTTCCCCCCAACAGGAGAGTGAACCTGGGTCTCTCAGGGGTCAACATTCTTTGGATATTTGGGAATTAATGCTGGTTTAACTATAATTACAGGGTGCTTTATATGATTATAGTTTAATATTACACTTTTTGTCATTGCTTTAGTTCCTCGTCTAGGAACCTTAATTGTAGCCGAGCATCAGGCACCAAACTTTTTAAATACAACAAGAATGTTTTAAGGTTTGACCCCCTAAACAGGACAATAGCAGCGTTAAGGTCCATTTAGAAAATGGTTGGAGACTGACCATGTAAATAATCTGCATGTTGTATAGTTTTGTTTGATATAAAGCTGTAAGACATTTTTTGGGATTAAAAAGGTTTTTATTATAAATGTGTTTTTCTTGTGTAATCGGTTTGCTGTAGGTGCCGTTTCATGCAAGTTGTGTTTACTGACCAAATTCTGCTAGGGGTGTAACGATATCTTGAATAAGTTTTTAAACAGAAAAACCATTTAGTCCCCTGCAATTAAAAGAAATGACTAGAAACGGAGGTTTAAATTTGTAAATAAAATGTCATATTGTAACTTCATCATGTATTAAATAACAGAATTAAAACTTTCCTTTTTATATCCAAAGAATAACAATTCCAAATGTGTATTTATTGTACTTAAATATGTATGGTGATGTGTGCACCCTCTGGTGTTCAAAAAATGCAACTGCATCAGATACCATAATAAATCAACAGGCGTTTTACTGACAAAATCGAGCTTGGTTGCGGCTGAGAAATGGGACACACTGACCTAAAGCTGAAGGTGTGGACAAAAGTGAATCCGTGCCATCCTGTACATTATCAATAACTGACTGCCCAACAAAGATACTCAGGGTCAGGCTCAGGTCAGGGTTGCCAGTAACATGTACTGGTTCTGTGCTTCCTGCTTTGTGCATAATATGCAAGAAAACGGACAAGCACCAGAAAGACCATCTGTTACAAGCAGAAAATAATTTAACTAAAAATCACTATTAATGACAGACCTTCTGGACGAAGTTATATACAGTGCCTTGCAAAAGTATTCGGCCCCCTTGAACTTTTCAACCTTTTGCCACATTTCAGGCTTCAAACATAAAGATATGAAATCGTAATTTTTTTGTGAAGAATCAACAAGTGGGACACAATCGTGAAGTGGAACGAAATTTATTGGATATTTTTAAACGTTTTTAGAAATAAAAAACTGAAAAGTGGGGCGTGCAAAATTATTCGGCCGCTTTACTTTCAGTGCAGCAAACTCACTCCAGAAGTTCAGTGAGGATCTCTGAATGATCCAATGTTGACCTAAATGACTGATGATGTGAAATATGATTAATATGAAAGTTTGCCACAAGCCACCTGGGAGACACACCAAACATGTGGAAGAAGGTGCTCTGGTCAGATGAAACCAAAATCAAACTTTTTGGCCACAATGTTTGGCATAAAAGCAACACAGCTCATCACCCTGAACGCACCATCCCCACTGTCAAACATGGTGGTGGCAGCATCGTGGTTTGGGCCTGCTTTTCTTAAGCAGGGACAGGGAAGATGGTTTAAAATTGATGGGAAGATGGATGGAGCCAAATACAGGACCATTCTGGGAAGAAAACCTGTTGGAGTCTGCAAAAGACCTGAGACTGGGACGGAGATGTTATCTTTCCAACAAAGATTCCCAAAAAAACATTTAAAGCAAAAAATCTACAATGGGAGTGGTTCAACAAATAAACGTATACAGGTGTTAGAATGGCCAAGTCAAAGTCCCAGACCTGAATTCCAATGGGAGAATCTGTGGAAAGAGCTGGAAAGCTTGCTGTTCACAAAACGCTCTCCATCCAACCTCACTGAGCTCCAGCTGTTTTGCAAGGAAGGAATGGGTCAAAAAAATGTCATTCTCTCGATGTGCAAAACTTGATAGAGACATACCCCAAGCGACTTGCAGCTGTAATCGCAGCAAAAGGTGGCGCTACAAAGTATTAACGCAAAAGGGGGAATAATACGAATAATTTTTTGCACGCCCCCCACTTTTCAGTTTTTTTTATTTCTAAAAAAATTTTAAAATATCCAATAAATTTCGTTCCACTTCACGAATTGTGTCCCACTGTGGTTGTTGCTTCTTCACAAAAAAATACAATTTCATATCTTTATGTTTAAAGCCTGAAATGTGGCAAAAGGTTGAAAAGTTCAAGGGGGCCGAATACTTTTGCCAGGCACTGCATATGTATATCACTGTTTTCCCATTATGGCCTTTGATTGATTAAATGAATGACAACCCAAGCGGGAAATTCTGTTGCAGCGGCCTACACACGGCAAATAAATTAAAAATGAAATATAAAACGGCCCATAACATGCAACAAGACAAAAATACGAAGAGTAGTATTAAAAATCTAGAACAATCACATAGAGCTCATGGTGGTGCAAAACTAGTGCAACTTTATGGACAGGATCAGAAGGCACCAATACAATGGAAAACATTTCTGTCAGGAGGACATAAGGCTGTACCTATCACACGAGTGGCACCTTGAGGGTGGAGAGGTTACAGTGACCTAGATGACTAAAGATCCTGTCTATGAAAGTGTGTTGCACTGCAGTTGCAAGCAAGGCAAATGAGACAGGAAGATGTCTGCGAGACTGTGCTGTACTGATTTACAGTATTGTGCAAACGTCTTAGGCATTCTATATTTCTCACTTTATATTCTTTAGGTTTTAGTGGTCCCTGCACTTTGCACCTCCATTTTCCATATAGATGCACTTTGTAGTTCTACAATTGAAGATGGCAGTCTATCTGTTTTTCTACATGCTTTGTTTGTCCCTTTTAATCTCTTCTCTAATGGTCAGAACCCCCAAAGATCAGATACTGTTTGGGTGGTGGATCATTCTCAGTGTCACTGATATGGTGGTGGTGTGTTAATGTGTGTTGTGCTGGTACGACTGGATCAGACACAGCAGTGCTGCTGGACCTTTTAAACACTTCAGTGTTTAAACGCTGAAAAGAGTCCACCTACCAAAATGTCCAGGCATCAGCATCATGTACAACAAATAGTACCTGGTCTGTGGTGGTCCTAAGGACTATGAATTGAAAAATATAGAATGCCTAACACTTTTGCACAGTACTGCATGTCATTGCCAAAACTTTCCAAATATTCCAAGGAACAAAAAAAAAAAGCTACATGGGATGATGGATCTGATGATGGTGATATGGAGGAATGACAGTTTAGTGCTTCTCCTGTTTAACACACCCACTTTAACTCAGTAATGGGCTTCTTAATGAGCTGAGTAGTTGGATCAGGTGTGTTGGGAGCAGGAAAACACTAAAACATGCAGAGCGGTGGGGCACCAGCTGTTTTCTAGTCAGGGTTGCAGGGGCTCAGACATAAGCATGCCCTGTATGGGTCGCCAGTCCGTCAGAACATACAGGAAGAGCAGTATGTTGTCTCATGTTGCCTAGTCTCCATATGGCATTTAGCAGACGCCCTTATCCAGAGCGACTTACAATCAGTCTTACAATCCAAGCAATTTTGGGTTAAGGACCCAACAGTGGCAGCTTGGCAGAGGTGGGATTTGAACCCTGGACCTTCTGGCCCATAGTCCAGTATCTTAACCGCTAGGCTATCACCTGAGTATTGTGTTCACATACTAATAATAAACTGGGATATTGTTCAATAACAAATACTGTATACAAAATAAAATACATAGCTGAATTTCTGCTATAACATTTGAGGTATTCAATCCCCTCCCTACTATGTAAACCACTAACCAGCTATAACAAGGACGAGCTGAAAATGAATCTGAGAAATCAAATTCTTCCCTGAGTTAGTATCAGTGTATTCGAAACTGATGTACTAGATCCTGTCTCGAAATGGTATCTTGCCTTTACCTGCACCGTCCACTTCCTATCAATAAGAAGCTAAATTTTGGGTTTCTACAGTGATTAATTTGACACACTGTTAAGAAACACACATTGTGTGAAACACCTGGGGATATCTTAATATTTTAAATGACATGCATGCACCTACTTCATGAAACATTCACTAAACAGACACCTGAAAGCAGAACATGTTAATCTACCAAGTTAATAAAAGAAATCTTAAAACTTTATATTCTTCAACTCCATAGTAGCTTCAGTTATCATTTCACCAACTGACAAACAGCTTGAGTAATATTACACCATGTACCCGTTACCTTCTGTACTCATTGACAAAAGAATGCACCCAGACAGATGTTGGATTGCTGCAAAACTCGGCATGTCTTTATGTCTCAGGCAGATATGTAAATGATTACAGGTGTGGTCTGATTAGACACCGAATCTTGCCACTAGAGGGTGTTAAAGTGCTTCTCTGCTGCCCCATAAAAAGGCTTTCAGGGAATACTTTTGGGTAGTGTACCTCTCGATAAGAGATTGTTGAGAGTTAGACATGCCTCTATGATGCACTTGAAGACATTTTGTCAGACTTTCTGAGGGGTGCCTCATTGGACTGAGAGAAGCAGGATAGTCGTTTTGACAAATTGTACGAATACAGTTGGGTATCTAGACCGTTCTGACCTAGTTGTTAGGAGTGGTTCTGTGGGGAAACGCATACGCGGCAAACAGGCTCCCAGACAGACCACCAGTAGAGAGGATCGTTTGATCCACCAACAAGCACGAGCAGCTTCCAGTTTTGTTGTCCACCATTAAGACACAAGTGGCATCCTGTCTCCGGCCAGACCTTTCCCAGGAGCTTAGCAGAAGGAAATTAGTTGTCACACCACCCATTGCATGTCCTACCATGGACAGCCAGCCACTATCGACTTCATTTGGAGTGATGTCGTGAATGAGAAACCTGGACTGCTACGGAATGGATCTGTATTGTCTTTAGTGACGAATCCAGGTTTGAGATTCAACAACAATTGGGTTCGAGTATTGAGGTCTCATGGTGAGTACTTCAATCCTGCCTTCGCTGTGGAGCGACACGCTGCCCCAACTGCTGGTGTGATGATCTGGAGGGCATCGCATACGACAGTCTGTCACCCCAAGTAGTGATAGCAACTAACAGCTCAGCTCAGCGATATGTGCAGGACATCCTGCGGCCAAGTGTTGCCTCTCATGGCAGGGCTTTTAATCGCCATTTTTCAGCAGGATAATGCTCACTCACACACAGCAAGGGTTTTCCAGGAATGTCTCGGCCAGATTGCAACACTTCCTTGGCCTGCTCTGTCGCCAGATCTATCGCCAATTGAGCATTTATGGGACCAGCTGGGACGCCAGCTTTGGCAATCTAGGTGCAGGATCTACAGGTCCAGCTGCAACATCTGTGGGAAAATGTACCATACAAATACCATACCTGTTTGCCTCCAAGCCCAACCATATCTCATCTTGTATCCAGGATAGAGGCATCTGAACAGGGTACTAGAGCCTCCTTTCAATTGTACAGTTTTCCCCAATAAACTCATACTTTCGCTCCAGTATTGTAATCACTTACATATATGATCATTACATTCACACGTATAAAGTTTCATTAGAGTCTGTCAACTCCTTGGTGAATTATATTTTTTGTGAATGAGCGTACTTCTTTTAACAGGTCGTGCAAACTGAGGGCGGCATGGCGGTGCAGTGGGTACGAGCCCTGGTGTGGCTACTTCCTATGTAAAGTCTGCATGTTCTCCAAGTATCTGCTTTGGTTTCCTCTGGGCTAGTTTCCTTCCACATTCCAAAGACATGTTAGGTCAGTTGGTATCTGTGTCTCAGTGTGAGCATGTACTCTAGAATGGATTAAGTGGTGAGTGAGCGAACAATATGGTGATGTGGAAAGGAATGAGCTCTGTCACCCCTAAGTGTCACCATTTGTGTCTGTTCCAAGAAGCTGTGAGCTGTGTGTATTCTTATTGCAATTATGAAACCACTGACACGTTGTATTGTGATACTGTGTATTAATTATGGGAGTAATTAATCACAATATGGATTATCATATCTTACTGTGCATGACACGTTATTGCTGGCAAAGGGTGTTTATCAGTAAATAATTACAAGTGGTTTTCACAGGTCATATGAGCGCACACTCTCTCACATGGCTTAAGGTGTGCAAGAGTACAGGGTCATGTCATGGTCACATTTTACATATCAAAAGTCTCCACACATTCTCTATTGGGGACAGGTCAGCACTGTAGGCAGGCCAATCCAGTACCCGTAACCTCTTCATCCGCAGCCATGCCTTTGTAATGTGGGCAGCAAGTGATTTGCATTGTCTTGCTGAAAATTACATGAATGTCCCTTGAAAACATGTTGTCTTGAAGGCAGCATATGTTGCTCTAAGATCTCAATGTACTTTTCTGCATTAATGCTTCCATCACAGAACTGTAAATGACTTTTGCTTAGGGCACTGACCCAACCCCACTTGTGGCTGATAACAGTTTGGATGGTCCTTCTTGTCTTTGGTCCAGAGCACACAACGTACATTCCTTCCATTTCATTTCCATTTAACAATCTGGAATATTAATTTGTTTGACGACAATACACATTTCCACTGTGTGATGGTACATCCCAGATACTTCCCAGCTCTGAGAAGTTGATTCCACTTCTAGACGTGGTTAACATAAGGCTTCTCCTTTATGCACAGTAATGTTTTAAGTGGCATCTGTGAATGTAACTCTGTATTGCGGTACTTGACAAAGGTCCGCCAAAATAATGCCTTTCCTATGCTGTTCTATCAGCTATTGATGAATGACTGTTCTTGATGCAGGGCCGTCTGAGGGATTGGAGATCACATTTACATTTACATTTAAAGCATTTAGCAGATGCCCTTATCCAGAGCGACTTACAATTGATACAGTCTTACAATCCAAGCAATTGTGGGTTAAGGGCCTTGCTCAAGGACCCAACGGTGGCAGCTTGGCAGAGGTGGGATTTGAACCTTGGACCTTCTGGTCCATAGTCCAGTACCTTACCCGCTAGGTTACCACAATCACAGGTTTTCAGGGATTGTGCCCTTGCCCTTTATGCACACAAATACCTCCAGGTTCCCTGAATCGTTTAATGATATTATGTGCTGTAGAGGGAGAAATATGTATATCCCTTCCAATCTTTCTTTTAGGAACATTGTTTTTTAAACATTTTAATAATAACTGGAGATCCTCTGTCCATCTTTGCTCCTCACCCTTTCATCGATAATGCTTTTGTACCAAATCATGACTACTACCTGTTGTCATCACTATGTTGAAGTCACATTTTTACCTCATTACTAGACCTAAAATGACTCCCAACGCCATCCCAACTTTCTTTGGAATGTGTTGCAGGCCTGAGCTGCATTAATGGATGTTTATTAACGAAATAAATTCAATTCAATTAAAATTGCTCTGACTGAAAGCATTAGCTGCTCAAGCTTTCCAATAGAGTCTGTAGTGCCTGTAGTAAATTGAGTTTATTCAGCCATCCCAGACCAAAAAAATGACGTTTTTACCATTTCAGTGGCGCACATCAGTATTTTACTGGAGCCTGAAGATGCCCCTGACTCTGGGCAGTCTAGTTTGCCCTGTGCTGTGGGTTAGGAACCGGGCCTAAATTGGATTAAATGGATATAAAAATGTATTTAACTAATATGTTATAGCTTAATGACTACAGGTAAGGTTATTTTAACCAAATAAACAAGCACAACGCTATCGCTTCACGTTTGCCATGAAAACCGCGACGCTAGGTCTAAGTCACTGCAACTCCCACAATGCAACGCTTTACTGGCCCAGCCTCCTCAGATCCGTATGTGCCCCTGTGTGCTGTATGGGTAAGCGCGCTACGGATTGCAGCGATGTCAGTTCAGGTTATGGCTGCGAAAATGGCTGAGGTCGAACTAAAAGACGTGCCGAAAAAAGAAATACCAGTTGTTTCGCCCGTGGCACCTACGGCCGATGAGAAGGGCTCGTTAAATCCCGAGGCTAACGTTACAGTTAACGTTACGTCCCCGGTGTCGGAGGCTGGCGCAAAGGGCGACCCGAGTCCAGTGAATCCGAACCCGGTGAAGCTTCCCCAGGCGTCCGCGATGAAGCGTCCGGACCCGCAGCAGAACGGTGGAGACGCTTTCGTTAATAGCGACGGTACGGTGGCTGAGGCTCCTCGGATGAAGAAGGTATAAATTTTTTTTTTATTAATTATTTATTTTTGCAAATGTGCCTGAAACGGGAATGTTTGAGTCTGAGCAGCGGTCGTGTTTGTAGCGAGCTAGCGTGTCATTGTGTGCTGGAGGCTCTGTCTCAAACTGCATGTTATTTCACTAAATAGTGTGTATGTACGCTGCACATCGTTCATATTTTATCCCCTACACTACATGGTGCGGTTGTATGTTTTGGAACACAGCCATCGTGTGTTAACGAATGTCGACACTTTTTTAGTTTAGCGAATATATTAAAATGCTCAGTTAAGTGTGACCGGACTGAGGCTTTGTCCCAACCCGTGTGCTCTCTTACTAAATAATGTGACTACACATTGTTTAATTTAGCGTACTAGGTGGTGAGGTTTTGTGTTTTGGAACACAGCCGGAGACTTCAATTGCGTTACTACTTTCGATAACACTAAATATATAGCTAGGCACTTTGGTTCTTAATATAAATGTGTGATTGTGTAAACACTCACTCACTCGGTTGAAAGTTGTAACAACAAAGAAAAGTATTGCTGGTTTTAAGAAGTTGGTCATACTAGTTATTAAGCACGGTTACCGAGGGTAGCAGTGTTTTAGTGCCTCGTGTTTGCTCACTTACCTGGTATAATTTTAAAGAATAACAAACACAATTTGTGTTAAAGACCCACAATTGTGAGTTACTACCGGTCAACGCGTTTTGTAAATTTGTCAGCCGCTTTGTAACTGTGAGGTTGTGTTGAGCTACGTTAGCTTAGCTTGTGGTCCGCAGTGCGCTGTTGTGTTACCGCAGAGAGAGCAGATGTGATTGCAAACTGATTTTAATGCAAGCAGATGGTGTTTTAGCGCCAATCGTGTTGTTCACAGCGGGCGATACACTTTGATATGGAAGAGATGTAGAGTAAGGTCACAGTGTTCCGTACAGTTAGGTTACGTACTAATTAGCTAGAACCTGTGTGCATTCTGTTTTTGGAGCAGACAGTGGCCATAGAGTTGGTTTTGTTATTTATATTGCATTGGCCTGGATATCGAGCAAGATCACGGTGTTCCATACACTTTTGTGCGGACTCCAGGCACTTTTTGCGACTACATGTCGTGACCAGAGCAGTAGTGCCGTGCTTTATTTTTCCGTTGCTGTATGGGATACTGTAGTGTTTCCCATACATTGATTTATTTAAAATCAATACTGACCACCGTATTACTATGTGTAGCTGCATGTACAGTGGTTCTTGAAAGTTTGTGAACCCTTTAGAATTGTCTCTATTTCTGCATAAATATGACCTAAAACATCGTCAGATTTTCACACAAGTCCTAAAAGTAGATAAAGAGAACCCAGTTACACAAATGAGACAATAATATTATACTTGGTCATTTATTTATTGAGGAAAAAATGATCCAATATTACATATTAGTGAGTGGCCAAAAGTATATATGAGCCTTTGCTTTCAGTATCTGCTGTGACCCCCCTGTGCAGCAATAACTGCAGCTAAACGTTTCCTGTAAAACTGTTGATCAGTCCCCTGCACACCGGCTTGGAGGAATTTTAGCCCCATTCCTCCGTACAGAACAGCTTCAGCTCTGGGATGTTGGTGGGTTTCCTCATATTAGCTGCTCACTTCAGGCGTCCTTCCACAAACATTTCCATTGGATTAAGGTCAGGGACTTTGACTTGGCCATTCCAAAACATGATCTTTATTCTTCTTTAACCATTCTTTGGTAGAACGACTTGTGTGCTTAGGGTCGTTGTCTTGGTGCATGACCCACCTTCTCTTGAGATTCAGTTCATGGACAGATGTCCTGACATTTTCCTATAGAATTCTCTGATATCATTCAGAATTCATTGTTCCATCAATGATGGCAAGCCGTCCTGGCCCAGATGCAGCAAAACAGGCCCCCAAAAACCATGATATCACCACCACCATGTTTCACAGATGGGATAAGGTCCTTATGCTGGAATGCAGTGTTATTTTTCTCCAAACATAACGCTTTTCTTTTAAACCAAAAAAGCTCTATTTTGGTCTCATCCGTCTACAAAACATTCTTCCAATAAGCCTTCTGGCTTGTCCACATGATCTTTAGCAAACTGCAGACGAGCAGCAATGTTCTTTTTGGAGAGCAGTGGCTTTCTTCTTGCAACCCTGCCATGCACACCATTGTTGTTCAGTGTTCTTCTGCTGGTGTGGATCATGAACATTAACATTAGTCAATGTGAGAGAGGCCTTCAGTTGCTTAGAAAGTTACCTGGGGTCCTTTGTGACCTCGCGCAAATATTACACGCCTTGCTCTTGGAGTGATCTTTGTTGGTGCGACCACTCCTGGGGAGGGTAACAATGGTCTTGAATGTCCTCCATTTGTACACAATCTGTCTGACTGTGGATTGGTGGAGTCCAAACTCTTTAGAGATGGTTTTGTAACCTTTCCAGCCTGATGAGCATCAACTCTTTTTCTGAGGTCCTCAGAAATCTCCTTTGTTCGTGCCATGATACACTTCCACAAACGTGTGTTGTGAAGAGCAGACTTTGATAGATCCCTGTTCTTTTTCATAGTTCTTAGAATGGTGCCCCCTTTGTCTTGTTTGCACGCATTAACTGGGGGTGATTGTAGCACTGTGTGTGGGGATTGTTTCTCATCACAGAGTGATGTAAGTACCATTTCCGATGAGGATATGTTCTGACAAATCCATCGTACGTTGAATTAATCGTAAATCGAAGATCTTAATATTTACTTATATCATATTAGAGCCTAAATGAAACATTTAAATACGACCACGGCTTTAGCTCACTACATTTCCCGGCGCTCATCACTCTTGCAAATGACTGTCTTTGCAGAAGAGAAGAATAATGCAGCAGAATATCTTTACTGTGTATCTCTAGCCCGGGAAAATTCAAAATTCTAAAAGTCATTTAAGCAGAATTTGCCTGACTTCTGTCACATCGAGCTCTTGGAGGAGCTCTGCAGGGGATAGGTAATCCCAAATTAGTTCCTAGAACTGTTTGGTGTGAAAGCGGCTAATGTGTCTGACTAGTACTGGTTGCCTCTGTTGGGAGTAGCTGCTGATGCGACGTCAACAAAAAAATGAATCCAATCTCTCTCTCTCTCTCTCTCTCTCGTTGAATGAGAAACTGTTTTTATGTGACAGTGCAACATGTATCCTGTTGCAGTTATTACGCAAGCAGGTATTTCAGGCAAGAAAAGGTTACTAGAACAAACTCATTTAGCTCCGGCGTGCTGCGTTGCAAAGATATTATTATTTTTTTTCTCTGCCCGTCCGCAACCACCCACTCCCCTGCGGTGCGTAAGCTTATCTCTACAAATAAACACTAATTCTAAAATGGAAACACATCCACAGCTGTCCAGCGATTCACTCGCGGGTCTCACACTGCGCATATTCCAAATGTTACTGAGTTAGGAGTGGGCCATATAGTAAAAATATTATACCACAATAACTAAAGACACTGTCATGATACACATCACGATACATGTTATCCCAGACAAAATGCGTCACGAGCAACAGATTCTTAAAAACTACTATTCAAATGTGCTTGATGGGGTTTGGATCAGGTGGAGGATCCACGACGGCTGCAGCCTGGTCAATTATGGTGTTAAGACTGCAAGTGTGTACAAGTTGCATTCCTTTCCATTTAAATAATGTATACGTGCTGAAAAACTGTTGCCACTACAGGAGTGAGGCACAGTTCTAACACTAGCATTATCCCAGTCCAGGAGGTGTAGTCGTGGTATAATGTGCAAATGTACACGGAGCTTATTTGAAATACTCACTCTATGACCTACGCCTCTAGCAAACCTTACGTGTTTTTTGCACAAAGGCATTGAAAGGTGTCCCCAACAAAATGGGATCAAGCACATTGCCTGTTCCTTTAGTGCTTACTCGAGTGCAAAGGTTGTGGATTAGCGTAGTATTAGTATGATTTAGAGTGTTTAGGATGGGGCTCAGTTGTGTGATATGAGTGTCTGATGTGTAAATGTTGTGTGGTGGAGAACAGTGCAGGAAATGTAATTATTTATTGATTGTATTTGTTAACCTGGTTTAAAGGTCGTCTGTATGGAAAAACCTAACCTTATGTGACTTGGAGAGCTCTGTGAACTTGCATGACATGAATCTCTTCAGTATTAAGCTACTATTATGCCGAGGATGGTGGGCTGTCATGGCCATTAGGAGTCGTTATTAAAAAAACATCTCTCTTTTCTTAGATTTTGTTGATAATGATAGTTGTACGATACTTTTCTCAGTGTATTGCGTAGGTCTAAAGTATTCTAAAACCCATCTCTCTCAACCACCTGAATTGGCACAGTGTCTTCTGTGATGTCATTGCTGACAGCATTTGTTAGGTCTTGCCATCCGATGCTTTTCTTGTCGTAAGGCACTTTTTTGTAGAATGATTTCACCAAAGGTTTGCTGAGTGTGCTTTTGTGCTGGTACCTTGGCTGGTCTTGGACAGCTGACTCATGAATTTGTCATGGTCTTCATATTCTGCGCAGGGATTAGTTTGCAGATGGTGGAATAACTTCGTTGTTGTGCTGTCTTTAATGACAACTGATTTCCAACGTAGTTTGCAACTGATTTCAGACTTCTGCCTTTTTAGCAACGTGTCTATTCAAAGCCAAACCTTCATGCAAGTGAGAAATTAAGTCTGTGAGTACCGTACTCAGTCGGGCACGGTGGCACGGGTAACCTCAAAGCAAGAAGGTCCTGGGTTCAATCCCAGAGTGAAGCAGCCTGGGTCCTTTGTGTGGAGTCTGCATGTCCTCGCCGTGTCTGTGTGGGTTTACTCTGGATATTCCAGTTTCCTCTCATAGTCCAAAGACATTGCGTTTTAGGTTAATTAGTTATGCTAAATTGGCATTGACTTGTGTGTGTGTGTGTGTGTATATATGACTAACCTTGACGTAACCTTGTGCATAGATGTAACCTGGATCGTTTCTCAATACCAAGTCCGTGAAGTTTGGACTTACACACTTCAAAAGTCTGGACTAGGAAGTTGGACTTATGAGTACATACTCCCGAGTACGGGAGAACGCAGTTGGGTAATTCTACAATTGGAACAGCAGTACTTGGCTATGGAGACAAGACTGTTTACTTTTTACACCTAGATAAAATCCTAAAACATCTTGTATAAAGCCTCTCAGTGGTGGAAGAAGTGCTCAGATCTTTTACTTTCCATTGAATAGTTTAATCTACGTGTAACAACAGACCGATCTCATTTAAGCATGAATAAAAATCTTCCCAAACGTAAGCGAGCACCAAACAAGTCTGATTTTAGAAGGGAGTTTAGTTCTGAACTTCAATTTATATCAGACAGTTCATATTTAGAATACAGGCTGAACAAAAATAAATATAATGCATAATAAATACGTTAATAACTTTACATCTCCGAAATCGTCTGAGCATTATATATGTAAGCTTTGTCTTGATAAACTGACCACATGGTGGAATTTTAGACAACTACATTCTCGCCTAAAAAACTCTTATAAGTTCATTCCGTGACACAATAACAGTATTACTTTAAAAATTATACATTCAGTTGGGAGTCCTCTCATTCGAGAACACATCCGGGGATTTGGAGCGTACTTGGTTAGATGTGAACTTGGAAATGGAGACAGTACTTGGACTGTGACTGATGACGTTTCACAAGTACACAAGAGCACAAGTACAGAGAAGTACGCATATTGAGAAACGGCCCTTGTGTGTGTCACTGAGATGGCCGATAGCAATAGCGACGCTGATAGCAAATCAATAAACAAACAAACTCAATACTGTCAGCTCGCACATCGTTCAAACAGCACTTAAGAAATGATCGTAGATGATACATGTCACACATCCCAAATAGACATCACCTAGTAGTAGTCTGAACAGCTTCCTCTAATGAACTGCATGTGTAAGAAACCCTCCAGCTCCAGGTTTATTCCCACCAGTGCCCCGTGAACCGATTTCAGTGTTTGAATACTACTAGGTGGCATTTACATACAGCCTAATAATTAGTCAATGTCTCAGTATCTCATAGAAAGCATTAATGCGTACACATCAATTGGAACAAAGTAAGCTGATCCATTGACATTTCTATAGTTTAGATGATCAAGTTGAGGAATAACAAGGGCAGTACAGTGATGCAGTGGTTAGCGCTGATCCTGGATTGGAGCACTGGCCCAGGCACTGCCTGTGTGCAGTTTGCATATCTTCTGGTTTTTACCACATTTAAAAGACATGGACTTATTTGCTGGTTTGTGACAGAGTGTGCCCAACGATGGCTGGTGCTGGCCAGAGTTAGTTCCCACCTTGTGCATTGTGTTGCCAGGCTCTCCAAAACCCTGATTTGAATTAAGCTTTTATGGAAAATGACTGAACAGCGGAGAACAATAGACATGTAAACTTCTGTATCCCATTACATTTCCACTAGGACTATACACTCACCGGTCACTTTATTGGCTATATCTGTTCAACTTGCGAATATCTAATCAGCCAGTCCCATGGTAGCTACTCGGTGCATTTAAACATGTAGATATGGTCAAGACGACCTGCTGAAGTTCATATTGGGGAAGAAAGGGGATTAGGATGGTTGTTGGTGCAAGATGGGCTGGTCTACCTATGGACTGTGGTAGCCTAGCGGTTAAGGTACTGGACTATGGACCAAAATGTCCAGGGTTCAAATTTCCCCTCTGCCAAGCTGCCACTGTTGGGTCCTTGAGCAAGGCCCTTAACCCACAATTGCTTGGATTGTAAGACTGTATCAATTGTAAGTCACTCTGGATAAGGGCGTCTGCTAAATGCTGTAAATGTAAATGGTCTGAGTTTGTGTGGGTTTATAAAGAATGGTCTGGAAAAGTGAAAATATCCAGTGAGTGGCAGTTCTCTGGGTGAAAATTCCTCTTTGATGCCAGGTCAGAGGAGAATGGCCAGACTGGTTTGAGATAATAGAAAGGTAACTCAAATAACCACTTGTTACAACCAAGTTAATGCAGATGAGCATCTGTGAATGCACATGTCAAACCTTGAAGCAGTTTTGCCACAGCAGCAGAAGACCAGACCACACCGGTTGCCACTCCTGTCAGCTAAGAAAAGGCAACTGAGGCTACAATTCGAGCGGGCTCACCAAAATTGGACAATGGAAGATTGGACCAAAGTTGCCTGGTGAACATGGATGGTAGGGTCAGAATTTGATGTAAACATGAAAGCCTGGAGTCGTCCTGCCTTGTATCAATGGATCGGGTGGTGTAATGGTATGGGGGATATGTTCTTAGAACGCTTTGGGCCCCTTAATACTGACGGAGAAGCATTTAAACACTAGACTGCATTGTTGCTGATCATGTCCGCCACTTTATGACCGCAGTGATCTTCCAGCCAGCAGGTTAACGTGTCAGACAGCTCTGGATCATCTCAGACTGGTTTCTTGAACATGGCACTGTACTCAAATGGCCTCCACAGTCACCAGATCAGTATCCAATAGAGCACCTTCGGGATGTGGCGGAACAGGAGATATGAACCAAAGTCCTAAAGGAATGTTTCCAGCACCTTGTTGAATCTTTGCAGTTCTGAAGGCAACATGGAGTCAAACCTGGTACTAGCAATATAGTGGCCAGTGAATGTGTATTCATATTAATGTCTTAAAACAGTGTTTTAATAGCAAGCCCGTATTGGTAGATCTCTGTATGTATATCCGTCAGTGGTGTGCTCTTCACAGACCTTTCCAGTGCCAAAGCAAGGTCATCCAGATCGTTACGGATGCCTGCGGGAACATGCATTGTCCTCAACGCTCTGTGCATGTGTGTGGTTCAGTCTTAAAGCTTTCTATCAAAAACATTTTATGGGTATGGCTGCAAGGGTTACAGCATTTTGCGTGATTAAAAAAGACGTTTCACACAGCATCAAGTGTTTTAGATTTGAACATTTGCTTGACTCGCGTTACAGTCAGCCAATCAGGTGGAGCTGAGTCATATCTGATCTGTGAAGGTAAACTAGAGCAGGGGTTGTGACATCACCATATTTGTCACTGTCCCTCATAAGCTTGGCCAAAAATAGGTCAAATACTTAAGGGTATACTGACCCTGCTTTCTCTGATTTTTTGAGGTTCCATGTTTGTGAATGGGCTCTGGTTGCTGCAGTTGGATGCTACTGAGTGCGTTTACATATAATTTGAGCATAATCTGATTTCTACAGTTATCTGATCGTCCAAGTGGCCATGTAAAGCTCATACTCAGATTCCCAGATTAGACTGAGGTCTAGAAATCAGGTTGAGGAATCTGAAAGAGAGCTGGATTTTTAGTTCAGCAAATGATTTTTCAGTGCATGTATGCCTTTACTCTGATTTCAGTCGGTTTTCTTAGTCTGCACATGCACTGAAATGAAACCTGGAATGTTGAGGTGTAGACCTCCATGGAAGAAACAACATTGTGGTGATCATGTCAGCAGTCTGTTGAGGATATGCAATCACTGGCCACTTATTAGGCAGATCTAGGGCAGATCTGTTGGTGTGATATGGTGACTGTGGAGGCCATTTCAGTAGAGTGAACTTACTGTTCTGTTTGAGATGATCTGAGCTTTGTGACATGGTGTGTTATCCTGCTGGAAGCAGCCACCAGAAGATAGTACACTGCTTATAAAGGGATGGACATGGTCAGCAGTAATACTCAGGTAGACTGTGGTGTTTAAACAATGCCCAGTCAGTTGACGTGTGCCAAGAAAATATCCCCCACACCATTACACCACCACCAGCAGCCTGAACTGTTGATACAAGGCAGGATGGAACCATGCTTTCCAAACATCACAGGGGGTGCACAAAGGTTTGTCTGCACTGAGGTGCTTTTTTTTGTCAAAATACAATGTGCTCATGTTAAATCAAATGAAAATGACACTCACAGGATAAAAATCTGTATTATTGTGTGTGTGTGTGTGCAGGGGTATTCTGGGGTGTTAAAAGAAAAATGCCCAGTTTATGTTTGATTTTTAGCTAAATGTTTAGCTGTCTTGAAAAGGAGCCAAGATGGAAGACAAAGCTATAAAAGGCACCCAAGAGAAAAGGGAGAAAGCTGTAATGTATGTTAATTTTTGCCAATATTGATTTGCGATGACCCTTATTCTTTGGTCTGGTGCCCGTGTGCCGGCTGGGGCTGCACAGCTTTTCTTAGATACTCGTGGGTGACAGGGCTTCAAGGAAAAAAGGTTGGAACCACTGGTTTACGCCAAATTCTGATTTATCCATCTGAAAGCCAGAGCAGAAATCGAGACACATTAGACCAGACATATTTCCAGTCTTCTATTGTCCACATTTGGTGAGATCATGCAAATTGTATCCTCAGTTGCCTGTTCTTAGCTGATAGGAGTGGCACTTGATGAGCTTCAAGGTTCGATGTGTTGTGTATTCAGAGAAGCTCTTCTGCATGCATCGGTTGTAGTAAGTGGTTGAGTTGCTGTTGCCTTTCTATCAGCTTGAGCTAGTCTCGCTTCATTCTCCTCTGGCCTCTACCAAAGCATTTTCACCCAGAGAACTGCCGCTCACTGGATGTTTTCTCGTTTTTGGACCCTTCTGTCAACCCTAGAGATGGTTGTCCAAGCAAATCAGCAGTTTCTCAAATACTCCAACAGCCACGCCACATTCAAAGTCACTTCAGTCATCTTTCTTCCCTGTTCTGATTTTACATTTACATTTACAGCATTTAGCAGACGCCCTTATCCAGAGCGACTTACAATTGATATATTCTTACAATCCAAGCAATTGTGGGTTAAGGGTCTTGCTCAAGGACCCAACAGTGGCAGCTTGGCAGATGAGGGATTTGAACCCTGGACCTTGTGGTCCAGAGTCCAGTACCTTAACCACTAGGCCACCACAGTCCCACGATTTTCAGTTTGAACTTGAGCAGGTTTTCTTTAGCATGTCTACATACCGAGTTGCTGCCATGTGGTTGGTTCATTAGATATCGCACCAACGGGCAGTTGAACAGGAGTACCTAATATAATGACTGATGAGTGTATGAGTAGAACTAATAGCTTAATGTGCTTGTTGCTGATTTTTCCAGCCAATTTCTATGCAAGTAATTGGTGAATGTTATCTGGGAGAAGGCTGATTAGGGTTGGCAACAAAGCCAGAGCTACCATAAAGAGGTCTGAGGAATGGATATGGAAATACATTTCACCTTTGGAGTTTGTTATTTTTCGAAGTTTGATATGAAGTCTGAAGTTCAAGGATTTGAGATACAACTTTGCTTATCTCTGCCCTTTGATGTGTGGCAGTAAAATCTGAAGGCCGCAAACATTTTTAAAATAAGCCCAGCTGTTAAGCCTAGCTGTTGTCTTTCCAGTGGAAATGCTGGCAAATTCCCAGAACCCCTCTTAACATGTAGTCGTTTATCAACAGTATTGCTCCGTGTGCAGTAAATGACTGCCTTTCAGAACGTACTACCTTTTTTCCCCTGCGCTACTGATGGCATAATGGTTATAAAAGCACGCTCAGTGTTTCCAGAACATCCAGGCTATTAAATGTCTTATGTTGCAGTTGATCCTCTGGACAAGGACACAGGACTTTGTTTATTACATAGATGGATTCCTGTAATCCATGTCTATCCATGTTCCCACATCACAGATTAAGCAGCCTGTCCTGGGCAGAGTCACGTGATGGAAGTTTACAGTCAGCAATGGTTGTCTTATTGGCCCCAGCATCTTCTAGCACCTTCATAAACATCCCACAGCTTAGTGCAGGGACTTCACTGAGACGGTGAGAAAAGGGTGGTGATATCGGGTAGCGGTTATCGCTGCTTAAAGGACACTATAGTGAGTTGTAAGGAAGGCAATCGGGGTTTTATAATGCAAGCACTTTCCTTGCACATGTGAAGCTAAAAGTGTGTACTTGTTTAATTCTGTATTGGTAGCAAATCCTTACTACTTGTTAGGGGTGGGTATTGAAACCTGGTTCTGATTTGGAGTTGGTTCTGAAATTCCAACTGGGATCATGTTAAAAATAGTTATGATTCCACGTATCGGTTCCTACTAATGCCTTTTATTACAAATACACAACTTCTAAGGCACCAGCATGATATTGAGCTTTAGCAGCGTACCGTGTTCAACCGACTGCGATTTCCTAGCCCGAATGCTGCATTAGCTGGGGGAGTCCAAAACCCTTAACGTGAACATAGCTGCTTCTTCTTTCGGCTTCTCCCTTTATCAGGGGTCCACAGCGAGTTAAAAGTTCCACTCACCCTGTCCTCCACGTCCTCTACTCTCACCCCAACTCCCTGCATATCTTCATTCACCACAACCAAACAACTCCTCTTTGGTCTTCCTCTCCGTCTCTTGCCTGGCAGCTCCATCGCCAATATCCTCCTACCAATATATCCACTATCCCTCCTCTGCACATGTCCAAACCATCTCAGTCTTCCCTCTCAAATTTTGTCTCCCAATTTTCCAACCTGTGCTGTCCCTCTGATGATCTCATTCCTAATCCTGTCCACCCTAGACACTCCTAAAGAGAACTTCAACATCTTAAGTTCTGCCACCTCCAGCTCTGCTTTGTCTCTTGTCAGTGCCACTGTCTCCTAGCATAGGCGTGTTTAATGTTTGAAATAGGAAAACCAGAAGTCTCTCACTTAATTACTGGTACATAAATCAACTCTACTGCTGAAATTCCGACACTGTGGCACCAAAACTGTTTAAATCTATTATAAGTAAAACACTTAGTGTAAATATGACTTAAATACTTTCCCTTAGAACCATGTTTCTCATTTCAGGAGTACTTATGACCAGCAGTAAGTGTTCATAGGTCACTTTTAGTTCTGTAAGCTACGTTAAGCTTTTTTCTTATAATGGGTTTAAATGGGAAGAAAAAATGCTTGTTCAAAAATAGTCTTTAGACCCAAACATGGCGCTTTTTTCAGCATTTTGGAATCAAAAATTGGGGTCGATAAGAACCGGAATAATCAGAATCGCAATCGATAAAATACAAAAAATGTCCTGCCCTGACACTTGTAAATGAAAGCACTTGACTCAGGCTTCTGTTGTAAAACCGGTCTTGCATGTCGTAATCATGTATGTGAAAGGCAGTGATTATTAATTCATAAAGTAAATAGGTGTGCACTGATTAGATTGACATTGCCATGACACTAATTCCAGACAATTCTATTTGGTTAATTAGCTTAATCTCACGCTGAAAACTTTTGAAAAAGCCAAGCTTTAATTGAAGTAAATTTCTGCCACAATTGTTGGCGCCACTGAATTAAATAATTTTGTACAGCCTCCCTTTGCCAATTAAATTTCAGTCATAGAACATCTTATAACACACGTGTCAAACTCAAGGCCCGTAAGAGCTTAAAAATCTGATTGACTGCAATCTAGTGGCTTAATGCCGTCACTTCATGGGTAACAATCGGCATGAATTGTGGGAAATGGAGTTTATGGTCAGTGCACGCTTTTAACCTTATAGTATTATAGAGTTATAGAGTAATTATAGAGTTAGTTAATGTCATAACTGTGACTGGGACTGTGTTAGCCTAGTGGTTAAAGTACTGGACTCTGGACCAGAAGGTCCAGGGTTCAAATCCCACCTCTGCCAAGCTGCCACTGTTGGGTCCTTGAGCAAGACCCTTA
This sequence comes from Ancistrus triradiatus, assembly GCA_025084515.1. Lineage (NCBI taxonomy): Eukaryota > Metazoa > Chordata > Actinopteri > Siluriformes > Loricariidae > Ancistrus > Ancistrus triradiatus. Next base: position 49,986 of record JAJAGP010003664.1, read on the forward strand.
ACCCACAATTGCTTGGATTGTAAGACTGCACCAATTGTAAGTCGCTCTGGATAAGGGCGTCTGCTAAATGCTGTAAATGTAAATGTATTCACTTGAATAGTTTGATCGTTCGTTGATGGAATAATATGAGTTTCTTAACCTGACAAATGAACAGGATTAATGTTGTGTTAACAGAGCAACAAGCAAACACATTTTTACAATTATGCAAATATTTATAAGTTGAATACGTAATAAATTCAGAGTTATTTAACATTAAGGAGTACTTACATTTATTCTACACTACATTTAGCTACATTTATACTGTCTTACAGTTATATCTGGCCCTTTGAGGGCAGCCATGATGCTGATGTGGCTCTCTGTGAAAATGAGTTTGAGTTATAAGGAATTTGAAAACATGAATCTCTATAGACTGTCTACAAGTTCTAGGTCCTCTCGTATGCACTCTCCTCTTTAGCTCTTTCTATGGGGTTTTTTTTCTTTCCTTTGGCTGTTAATTATTAAGTAAAATATCTGATGTTGCTGACTGTTAGTTTTATATGCAGTTATATTATTTCGTAGACCTTCTCAGTCAAGCATTCTTATACACTTAATTGTTCTTGTTGCTGCCTGCACCAATTAAAAAACAAAAAAGTACCTTTTTAAAGGAAGGTTAGAAAATAAAATGGAATGGAACCATTCTTATGAGTGAGCTGCACCTTAGGTTTATAGTAATCGTCATGTCTGATTTAACTGTTTTATTGCATTGGTTTTATTTATTGTAAATGCAGACAGGTTAAATTAACGTTTAACATCGGTATTGGCCACGATAATGTACTAAAAATCGGTTATCATATCAGCCCAAGGAATTCTATATCGGAGCATCCCAATGGACTGAGATGTTCATGGATGAAGCCTGATTTTGTGTTCAGCAAACCATGTTTGTGTTGATCTGAACACATTTTGGCTCCTTTTTCTACTGAAAGATCCAATAACCGCCCATTAGTTTCTGGATAGGGGCAAACAGGTTTGGATTTGTCCCTTTATTTCATGGAGTCC
>JAJAGP010003664.1:51120-67306 GCA_025084515.1 Ancistrus triradiatus
GAATCTTCATCTACAGGAGCCATAATGTAACTTCAAATAAGAAGCTGGCAAATATGAAGCCAACTTCAGCCTGGTCTCTGCTATGGTACACCAAACACTCATTAAACTTCCCAGTTCATGTTACGTTGAATTTATGATGGTACATATCCTCTATGTAAATCAGGGAGGAACTGTCCAATACAACTCCATTAATGCATATATGGAAAAAATTTGCTCTGTTTGGTTCTCGACCTGCCATCTGGAACGACTTAATGACGAGAATGGAGGAACCACTGCACACATCAAAAAGGCCATTAATAGTTATACTATTTCAAATGGGTATTGTATGTCAGAATGACCTTTGGTGTTCTTTGGTAGTTTGATGTTCTGATAATAGAGAAAGGCCTTACCTAAGAGTTCCACTGTCATATCTCTTGATGGGAAAGAGGGATTAAAGAGCTTATATGCTTTATACTACCTTTAGCAGAAGCTGGTCCTGATGTGCGTTAATCCTCAAAGAGCACCGCTGATGTTCTCTTCCCAGCAGCTGCCATGCTATGAATAGTAACATCAGTCTCCCATCTGCCATTATCCCAAATCTGTCAGTGACTGCTGCTGCCCCTGGCCTAATGAAGTTAAATAATTAAAGGTTTTCTAGCAATCAATCAGGCGTTGTGAGGTCAACAATGAGAAAGTAGTGTAGCTGTGTAATGATTGTGAAAAGATAGTGAGCTGACATCACGAGTATGTGACTCACTTTGTAGGAAACAGTCAAAACACTCCTTAGGAGTTCACATTTTCATACCATGTAGCCAGGTAGGATAGACTAGCATGCAACGGGCTAGCGCCACAAATTAAGCTAGCGTTCTACCTAAAAGCAAGTGATTGAAGTTAAAAATGAGTGAACAAATTGTGCCAGGAGACAAAGTACAGGCAACACCAGCCTCGCAGTGTACATCAGTTAGATTTATTTGCTAGATGTGACTCGGCTTTGAAAAAACAGATGTTGCTCAGAAGACGGCAATTAGCAAACTGTCAGAAAAGGCAGCTCGATAACTAACTTATTTCACCATCTAGCAACTAACCACCGTGCAGAATATGAAGATATGGCAAACTTTGGGAGTCAGATGTCCACGACAGGCTTAAACCAGCCAAGGTACCAGCACAAAAACACACTCCGGAAACATTCGCAGATTCATTCTGCCAAAAAAAGAGCCTGAGGACAAATGGGATCAAGCAACTTTTGAATATTTTAGACCCAAGATATACACTGACAACATATCAGTGTTGTCTAATTATTATCGACAAAATCACAGAAAATATCCAGGTGATATATATTTTTTTTATCACACAGCCCTAGTAGGAACTGTGTGTGGCTGTTATGTGCTGGCAGATGTTGAATGGACTGTAATAGGTGCAGGCTGTGAAACGGAAAATATACACTTTAATGGAGGGTGTGCTCTGGTTGTGTTTAAGAAGTGTGTGTGTGTGTGGTTACTTCCATTGCTCCCAGCTTAATCCTTCATGTTCTGACTTGTTCTGTGTGAGAAAGTAGTCACGTACTCCGTCTCAGCTTCATTTTCAAGAGACAGTGGTGAAGCAGATTAAAAGATCAGCAGTCAGTTGCATGGTGGGTGCAGCTGAGCATAAGACTGGTTGAATTGAAATGGCACTTTTGTTTTTTGATTGGAAGCGGGACAAAAGGCAACACCTTTGACCGAAAAAGCGTCGACTGTTGAAATGAGGCTGGGCAGAGAAACACCAATGAGGAGCTTTCACACTGGAGGAACATTGTCATCGTTCTTAGAACTGTTAGAGAAAATCCCCTCTCGTGTTTGCACCGCAGGAACTGGGAACGAGTCGACTTGGAATGCAGCATATAGGGACTTTTTTAAGAACCCGGAGTGACATAAGTACAGTCTAAACTCGTTATCTCGCCCATGTCTGTTTCATGGCTATTTTAGGCGAGCGTATGCTCAGTATTGTTTTACTGAGCAGATTTATACCATTTAGCAGACGCCCTTTTTCAGAGCGACTTGAATACAGTCTTACAATCCAAGCAATTGTGGGTTAAGGGCCTTGCTCAAGGACCCTACATGTACAGTTTCAATGTGGACTGTGGTAGCCTAGTGGTTAAGATACTGGACTATGAACCAAAAGATCCCACCTCTGCCAAGGTGGGATTTGAACTCTGGGTCTTTTGGTTCATAGTCCAGTACCTTAACCACTAGGCTACCACAGTCCACAATGAAACTTTACATGTACGTACATGTAAAGTTTCTTTTCATTTCGTTGGTTGTTTCTGTGACGTGAAGCACATGAAGTCCAGTCTGCGATGAGTAACAGCTCCAGCCATGCAAGACCAGACTCCTATCTTTTTGCATGGGGAGAGACCTTTATATCCAAAACTGAAAGAGAAATCGATATTTAAAATGCATATTTAGAATCGCTGGTATAATCTGACAAAAATGATACAACTTGCTTGCGTTGCTGGGTTCAAATAACACACGAAAATGCAACTTTTTAAGGTTGTTCTGGCTACTGCGCATGCGCGTCCCGCCACTATGAAGGGGCCAAGGCTTGGAGAGCTAACGATGTTAGACTGTACGTGATTTGATTGGGCCAGACATTGTGACACAAGTGTGTATAACATATAAATATACTTGTACCATGTAAACAACCGATCTTCACACTGCAAATGGAAAAAGTCAGACAAACCGACCAACAGTGAAGTCCAGGCTTGACTGAACTTGTATGGAGGAGATGCAGTGCTGTTTTGAGTCTAAGAAAAATTCGTGTGGCTTGCGTCACTTCAGCATCACACAGCGTGCCTGGTGGCGGTGCGAATGCAAACCAAAAAAGGCCGTGGAGGCGGTGCTCCGTGGGGGGTAGTTCCTCCCAAATTAGTCCCTATTATTGTTTGGTACGTAAGCACAGAAAGGCATTTGCAATTATGTAGAAGAGCTTCAGTGTGAGGTCACACAGATGCTTATCTATGCACGTCTCCATTACAGATAGCTACTATTTAAGTGACATACATATGGGTTCAGACCAGGGATGTAAATAGCAGAGGAGGCAAGTTTAGGACCTGTGGGACGGGGTAGATGAATAGCATTACTGGCAGTATGGAGCTGGGTCAGGGGTTGTGTGGGGAGTGAGAAAGTGATAAAAATGTGAACATTAATACAAACACTTTCCTTCACTCTCCTGTGCCAGTCAGCACAGCCGGCTCGCTTTGAGCAGCAACAGATGATCAGCAGCAAAAATGTCGAACGCGTGGAATCATTTCACCATCTCTGGAGACATTAGCCGAGCGATCTGTAATCACAGGTCATGTGAGATGTTGAGTTTTTTATTTGGTGACATTTAAAAACCACACAGAGCAAATGTTCAGTTTAAAGCTCAAGGTTTTCGAAATTTTGCAGTCAGTCTGAGCTTAGAATTTTTGTTTTTGGTCCATCACATCATACTTTCTTTAAATATAATGCACTAAGAATTTCTCTGTTCCACAGCAGATTCAGTTTGCAGACCAGAAGCAGGAGTTCAACAAGAGACCCACCAAGATCGGCCGCCGCTCTCTGTCCCGCTCCATCTCTCAGTCTTCTACAGACAGCTACAGCTCAGGTATGAAGCCCAGCACACACTCAAAGCTGACCTATTAGTCTCGTTTACTCTGTTCTCTAATTATCTGGCATTAGTTCAATAGATTAATACTGTTCATAATAAGGATAATAATCTTGCTGGACCACAGACGTACATGTCCGGTCGTTGTCCAAATGGACATTATGCGGTGCATACCAGTATTCAGGACATCCGTTGCCTGAACCCATTTTTCCCCCTCACCGGGCTAAAACAGGATGCTTTGCCCTTCTTTTCTTGCTATTGTTATTGTTCTGTTGTTCACTTGATCATTTATTGGCAACGACTGCTGTGTTGGCACTGGGTGGTTCAGTGCCAGTTTGCTAGCCAGAGCCGAGACCTTGCAGTACCTTCCAGCAAGGTCATTTGCCATGGAGGCCCAGTTGTAATTACTGAAGGGAGGGAAAGCCACTTGAGAGATTATCCCCTGGTGATGCATCAGCGACCCCTGACAGCCCAGCGATGGATTGGCGTCCTGTCCAGGGCACACTTGTGCCCTGTGCGGTGCTGGATCGACTCCGGACCTCTTACCAGGACCTCTTAGCAGTGGGGTTAAAACAGGGAAAACAGTCGTACCCCTGAAAATTGTACAAAAGTTTTATCTTTAATTTTAATTTAAGATCGGACTCCATTCACTTATGACATTCTCTACCCCCCAGCTGCATCATACACGGACAGCTCAGATGATGAGACATCACCCCGGGACAAGCAGCAGAAGAATTCCAAAGGCCATGGAGATTTCTGCATTAAGAACATCAAGCAGGCCGAGTTCGGTCGCAGAGAGATCGAAATTGCCGAGCAAGGTAAGCAGGACGGTGTGTTTGGTCTGTTTAGGTTTGCTCTGTCATACTGAGTGTGTTTACGTTCACTTCATAATCCGATTACTACAGAAAATCAGATTTTGTCAGTAATCCAGTTGACGAGTATACATGCACTTGAGTAATCAGATAATAGGAAACCTCCGGGTTTACGTGACTCGGGCAGTAATCGGATTTCTGCTTTGCAACCAGCCAATAATCTCACAGATGTATGTTACTTAAACTTCAAACTTTAACATTAAACAATACATTGTTTCATTTTCTCCAGTAGGTACTGCATTTCAGAATCTCAAGTGTTTGATAGCCGTTTTGCTGTATTTAATTCCAGGGTTGCCAGATCCAACGAGAAAAAAACCTGTCACAGCCAATGGAAAAAGAGGCCTTTATAACAGGTGGACCTGGCAACCGTGTCGCGTTAGGCTCGCGCACATGCGCGGACTGAGAAAACCGATTGAAATCGGCTAACTGGTGTACATGCTAAGAGTAATCTGATTACTGGAGTAAAATCCAGCTCTCTATCCATGCTATAGTGTTCTTCCTGGGCTGCTGAGGAACCCATATGTGCACACTGCACTGACAGCAGGGTACTAAACTCCACCTACACACACACACACACACACACACACACACACACACACACACACACACTTGCCTCACTATCCTGGTGGGGACTTTGATGTAATGATTACTGTAGCTAATAGGGGTGTAACAACACACTGCTTACAATTCGATTCATGATACTGAATTCACGATCCGATTTTCTCACAATTATCAATTTTACATTGGATAAGCGACGTTTCTTTTTATTTCTGAAGTGTAAACAATGCAAAACAAACGCACATTTTCTTGTAGACGTTTTTAAACACCAGTGAAAAAGAACATGGTTCACTGCATTTAAAAGAATTACAAATACACTGATCCATAGATCAGTGACGGGAGTCTCATATAACCATTTCTTTTCCAGTCACATTTACAGTTGTGCAGCGCATGATGGCGAAAAACAGCAACACACAGACAGCACAGTGCTGCTACTAACTCTAATTCATTATGTCATGTGCGTATGGAGCTTTAAAACAGCTTCTCTCCGCTCAGTGTGTGGAATTTGACAAGACTAACAATGCAATGAAAAGTTCCACTGAATGAAAAGTTGAACAACAATGTTTCTGTGTGTCATTTTTAATTATTAGACAATTATTGCTTAATAATTATTGTCTAAAAATCATATGTTAAGGCAAGTCGAGTCAGATTTATTTCTATAGCGCTTTTTACAATGAAGCATCGTCTCAAAGCAGCTTTACACTTTTAGATTATCTTGTAATATCTAGGGCCAATCCCAGATTGAGGAAGCCTAGGGCGATGGTGGCAAGGGGAAAAACTCCCTCAACGTTATAATGAAGAACCCTTTGGATGACCAAGACTCAAAAACACATCCCTAATTTATCTAGTCAAGTAAGTCTGTAGTAATAGTTTAAAAAAGCAGAAACTAAGTATATATGTTTTTAAAAAATTTTAAAATTCAGTCGGCGCATCTCTAAATCTAATCTAAATAACTAAATGCTATCTTAAACTGAAAATAACAGTAAACTAACAAGCTTACTGTGAAATATCAAATATATCAAATACACTGCCTGGCCAAAAAAGGTTACCACGTGGATTTAACTAAGCAAACAGGTAAGATCCGCCCATCAGATAATTACTGCACTGGTGATTATGCTTCAGCTGGCAGCAAGTTATTTAACCCTAACTGATGCAGTGAGTAGCTTCTCATTTGTTAAGCAACTATGTCGAAAGACATCCTGTGGTCGTTGGAACAAATGTTCATCTGTTTCAGAAGGGTCAAATTATTGGCATGCATTAAGCAAAGAAAACATGTAAGGAGATTGCTGAAACTACTAACATTGGGTTAACTGTCCAACGCATTTATTAAAATGTGGAAGGACAGTGGGGAAACATCATCTTCGAGGAAGGAATGTGGTCGGAAAAAAATCTTGAATGATCGTTATCAGCGATCACTTAAACATTTGGTGAAATCAAATCGTAGAAAAACAACAGTAGAACTCAGGGACATGTTTAATAGTGAAAGTAAGAGCATTTCCACATGCACAATGTGAAGAGACCTCAAGGGATTGGGACTTAACCGCTGTGTAGCCTTAAGAAAACCACTTGTCAGTGAGGCTAACCGGCAAAAACAGCTTCAATTTGTTAGGGAGCATGAAGATTGGACTCTGGAGCAATGGAAGAAGGTCATGTGGTCTGATGAGTCCAGATTTACCCTGTTCCAGAGTGATGGGCACATCAGGGTAAGAAGAGAGGCGGCTGAAGTGATGCAGCCGTCATGCCTAGTGCCTACCGTACCAGCCTGTGGGGGCAGGGCTATGATCTGGGTTTGCTGCAGTTGGGCAGGTCTGGGTTCAGTAACGTTATGTGCCCAAAGAATGAGGTCAGCTGACCATCTGAATATACTGAACCACCAGGTTATTCCATCAATGGGTTTTTTTCTTCCTTGATGGCACGGGCATATTCCAAGATAACAGTGCCAGGATTCAAATAGTGAAAGAGTGGATCAGGGAGCATGAGCCATCATTATCACACATGGTTTGGCCACCACAGAGTCCAGACCTGAACCCCATTGATAATCTTTGGGATGTGCTGGAGAAGACTTGGTCCAAATCTCCCATCATCAATACAAGATCTTTGGGAAAATTAATGTACATCTGGACAGAAATAAATGATAGAAGCAGAGCCTTGTGGAATCGATGCCACAGCGAATGTGTGCCTTCATCAAAGCTAAAGGTGGCCCAATGAAATATTAGTGTGTGACCTGTTTTTTGGCCAGGCAGTGTATCTTTTTTCAGTAAACTGTTTTTGTTGAACAGTTTAATGCTTTTTCCTGTTATGCTCACCTTTTTGTGTCAGTGCTATACAAGTATCTTCAGACATCTCGGGTCTCTCCAGTTTCCATTGTGAAATGGAAGACATGACCTTTAGTATTAAAAAATGCAAATGCATTAGATGTCATACAGAGAAAGCACATGATATCTCCATGATCAGCATTGTGACATTTACATGATGTCTCATTTTTGCATCGCAATGCATTGTGTCATGATGCATCGTTACACCCCTAGTAGCTAATTAACTCTACACCTAACCTTAACCTCAGTAACCTAATGGAAAGAAAACAGTTTTATCCTGTGGGGACCAGCCAAATGTCTCCATGACGTAAAAAATGTCAGATCCTCCTGTCCTTTGGGTCATTTGGTCCCCACAAGGATATAAAAACACACACACTCGCTTCTCTGCCCTTTGATACTACTGCTCTCATTTTGCACTTGAACAGAGAACAGAAATAATCTTAACACACGCTGTCATTGAGGCTACGACATTCGAGGCAGCAGAATCCTACATGCAGTGAGCGTAGTTAATGAGACGCTGAGTCTTCTGTCAGTGTGCTGTGTCTGCTGATGCTCAAAGGTTGGCCAAAAAAGAACGAGTACTATTTCCAGGAATTGCTTCCTTTGATCTCGTAGCACTGTACCAAATGCCTTGAGAACCTTGCGTCACCTTTGAATAGGACTAGGCACTAAAGTGTCTAGCACTACTTACCAGTTCTAATAGGATCAGTTACAGAGACTCTTCAGTCTTCTAGAATTCTGAGTGTACATCGACCAGCCAAAACATTACATCCAACTGGTCTGTGAAGATGTTGTCAAAGTAATGCCCATGTGAATGCTCAGATGCAGGGTTTTCCAGCGGAACATTGCTCAGAGCATCGTACTCCCTTCATCGTGCACAGTGCATCCTGTACCTTCACTTCCTCAGGTAACTGGGGCTTCTGTACTAGACTGTCCATGGGACGGAAAAGGGAAAGAGTCATGACGAGATGACCTTCTTCCATTACTCTAAGGCCAACTTCTGCCACTCGCGTGCCCGTTGTAAATGCTTTTGTAGGTTAGCATTTTGAGATCTCTGACCCTGTGATTCATACGGAGAAGGGGGCACTGCACTAAACGTTTCTTACATCCATTTGGACCAGAGGGGATAGGATTCAGTGGTCCCTCCATGGACCATTGTAGGTAGGCACTCGCCACTGCTTACCAGGAGCACCCCATAAGCCAAGTGTTTTTAGGAGATATTCCAACCCAGTTCCTTGTTAATTTACATCTCAGAGCGGTTGTAGAGCTGAATGAGAAAGTCTGAAGAACACAAAATAGCTTTAAGAACAATATAAATTGGAACGCAAGAAATCCGCTTCCTTCTCTCTCTTTTTTCGGTCAGCACAGACCTGTTCACTTTGAGCCGCAACAGCCTTATAGTGGTGCAAAAAAGTATTTGGTCAGCCACTGATTGTGCAAGTTCTCCGACTTAGAAAGATGAGAGAGGTCTGTAGAGAGGCTGACTAAATACTTTTTTTGTCCCACTGTAACAGTGAAACTAATCAGCTGTGTGGAACCATTTCGTAGTCCTCAGTGACGTTACACCAGTGATCTGTAATCACTGTTCATGTGATATATCAACAATAACATTAAGATCATCACAATTAAGTGAAGTTAACCCAATTCTGTAGGACTGCAGTGTTTTCCACAGTTGGTAGATTTATGTACCAGGTGGAATATGAATTGGATGCACTGGGTTGAGGCGACTAAGTTTGAATAATAGAAAGTAAATTTTTTAATTTTTTTTACATTTACAGCATTTAGCAGACGCCCTTATCCAGAGCGACTTACAATTGGTACAATCTTACAATCCAAGCAATTGTGGGTTAAGGGTCTTGCTCAAGGACCCAACAGTGGCAGTTTGGCAGACGTGGGATTTGAACCCTGGACCTTCTGGTCCATAATCCAGTATCTTAACCGCTAGGCTACACAGTCCCACGTAAATGAGTTCTTTTGCCGATATTTTCACTTTGTCATGTTTTTGAGTGCGCACTCATGCAGTGCATCTTTTTGACATTATCAGTATTAGGTGCTAATCAAATATGACTTAGATTTATCATCTACGCCGCCCAAGGAGGTTGGTTCCCTTTTTGAGTCTTGGTCCTCCCAAGGTTTCTTCCTATAACACTCAGGGAGTTTTTCCTTGCCACTGTCGCCCTAGGCTTGCTCAATTTGGGATTGGACGTAGTTATTAGGAGATAATCTAAACTTGTAAAGTTGCTTTGAGACAATGCTCCATTGTAAAAAGCGCTATATAAAAAGATCTGGCTTGACTTGACTAGTAAGCATGATGGCTGTTCAGTCACCTCAGGCTTGTACTTCGTTAGTTGCGTTCATTGAACAGACAGTTAAATCATTAATCACAATTCTTTATATGACAGCTACCTGTCAGCTAAAGTTTCAAGATTGTGACAGGCCTACTTGCACCTATTTTCAAGCTTAGGCATGCAAACCCATTTTATTTATGCAACTATACACAGGTAGTCCTCGGGTTACGTCAGTCTCGAGTTACGACGTTTCGTGGTTACGACACATCTCCCATTTACTGTATAAAGCCTTGTTTCGCACTTAAGTGGTTTTGCGTCGTAAACGTCGTAACGCGAACTTTGTGTTTGGTGTGCGCGGCGGAAGAATACACGGTTACGCGGCTCGTTTTTTGATAATTATGGTGTTAGGATAGGATAAGTGCTTACAGTATGTTATTTATGTACAGTATGTACGTATGTTCTGACTTGCACCGAAAATCGGTTTACGACCGTATTGTATTGTTCAATAAATTGTTTATCATAAGTTTGTATACATGGCGTTATTATGATGCATATAGGCCTAATAAAATATTGGGGGTGCAGTATTAATTTCGTTGATGAATGATTTTCGTTTTCATCAACGACCCTTTTTTTCTAACGAAAACGAGACGATGACTAAACTAAAATGAATGAAAAATGATCAACTGAAATGTAATGAATTTACACTTTTGTTAACGAATAAAAACGAAACGAATATGTTTGGCAGAGACGACATCCAATCAGATCTGATTTAGTTTTGTGGCAGGCATGGACAAGTTAGGAAAAGATCCAATCATAAGTTGAGTATATGTGGAAGGGCGGGATGAGTTGGGCAGCGATCCATCAGTAATGCGGTAAGACGCAGATGTTTGATCTGACCCCGGGGAGGTCGTACTAGCTCGACAATGTCAACACCTGGGAGAAAGAGGAGAGTCGATATATGGACACATTTCTCATCTGATATCAAGGAAAACATGACTCTTTATAAACCGTAGGGGGCGCCATCTCCGGTAAAAAAGGCATGTCGTCCTGAAGCTAAATGCAAATAAAGTAGGGATTAAAATATGTTTTCAGTTCGTGATGTGGATATATTTTAACTCTCTCTGAAAAGTGTTAATATTATATTTAAGGAGTATTCGGCTAACACAACTCCATTTTATACTGTCGTTATGAATAAATGCATATAGAGCATGCACATATATCTGACCTTCTGATCTTATGTGTTTAATAAAGCTCATAATATATAATTTATTCTAACTTGATTCTATTCTACAGTATCTCACGAGTGTCCACATCACGTTTGAAGCAGATCTTTGATGGAAATTGAGTTTGTGACACTTTACTGTATACAATTATTATAATGCATGCATACAGACCTGAGCTTATCTTAATTAGATCTTATAATATATCATTCATTCCAGCTTGATTCTGTTCTATAGTATCTGCTGAATGTCCACTCCGAGTGTGAAGCAGATCTGTGGTGGAAATTGAGTTCTAACCACTTTAATGTCTACTTTTATTATCAATGCATGCATGTAGATGTTTCATTGTTAAGGGAAAGGCTAAAAAAGCATTTACTTATTGCAACCTTTGTATTTCATATTTTAGTCAACTAAAGATACTGTAGATTTAGTCGACTCTTGTTATAATTAGTCGACAAACTAGGATTGTGGTAGCCTAGCGGGTAAGGTACTGGACTATGAACCAGAAGGTCCAGGGTTCAAATCCCACCTCTGCCAAGCTGACACTGTTGGGTCCTTGAGCAAGGCCCTTAACCCACAATGGCTTGGATTGTAAGACTGTACCAATTGTAAGTCGCTCTGGATAAGGGTGTCTGCTAAATGCTGTAAATGTAGTCAAAAGACTACAACTAAAACTCATTTTAAATTTGCTGACAAAATGAACACTATTGGGGGTAAAAACAGACGAGCTGAAATTCCACGATCATGGCATATCAGTGTTTATGGGTTTAGTTTACAGCTTCACTCCATTTCTTAACTTTTCTGAATTTCGTTTAGTTAATATCACTACCTTCTATTTTTTTCCTCCTTAATCAGTCTCGTCACACTGTTCATCCACAGTTAGTCCACCAAGTAATTAAAAACTGACCACAAATCTGTATTTTTCTTATGTCCTGCAAACTAAATGCCTAGTGAAACTAGGGCATTCATCCAAAATTGAGATGATTTGAGGTGGCAACAGTTTTACAGTGGCTTCAAGTGTGGCTCAGGTAGTCAGATGTTTGTTTTATGAACTGTTTGTTTTATAATACTGGATACTTAAGTGAAGGTTTTCCAGGAGTTTACTTCAAATAAAGGTTATATATTCTGTGTCAGGTTTAGTTAATTAACCATTTGCATTCCGTTTTCCAAAATTGCCATTAATTCTGGAGCTGCTTGTACACAAACTAAATGGTGAAATCAAAATGTTTACCTAAACAGTTTATTCAGCGTTATGGAAAGCACTTTAATTTGCTGATGAGTGCACATTATTCCTAAAACTGCTGAATAGGACAAAACTTTAATCCTCCTTTATGTAATATTACATTCTAATGAGCTTACATACCACAGGAGAACCTTTTGGATGGATGTAAAGTGCTGATTGTCTTTTATAATGTTAGACATTTGCAGCCTTAATTGTATGCTAAATAGAAAACTGCGATTGGTGAATCTCAGTGTCTGTTGTGCATTAAGCTGATTTTAGCAGAAATTAGTGTCTTACAGGAGGAAAGCATTAGCGTGTTCAGTCTGACCCGGTCAGCCATGCTTCCTCTGTGAGAACTATATAAAACATGTCCTGTCTGAAACTTTCCTGCTGATCTTTTAATCCAGAATGAGTGCTGGATTAGTGATTGTATGGATCATCATTACTGCAAGGTCATAGATGTGTATGAACACAAGTGTATATTTGTATCACTGTGAGGACTGGATGTCCTCCTGATAGCAGCATCTGAAGTGTAGGAACGTAAGGACGTTTGAGGATTTTTGTTTGTAGTCCCTTCCACAATTATTTCAGCTTAATCTCACACTGGAGAAATGAGAGAATTCCAAATTTTAATTGGAAATTAATTTAATTTATGTACATTTATGCTTTTAACATACACAATGGATTGTGAATTAAGTCAGTTTAGTCTGAGGATTAAAAACAAAAGCTTAGAAACGAATATAACAGCATTTTTTCCATTTATATTTTACTTAAGCTGATCGTCTTGCCGATCTTGATGACTATGTATTTTCAAGCAGTAATCCAGGACTTCTCTTTACACTGGGTTATATATGAGGTGATGCATAGGTCAGATCCTCTTAGTCATTCTTCAAAATGGGAAATATGAGAGGGCTCACAATTCATATATTAGCAAAGTGTGTTGACCTTCATGTAATGGAATATCTATCTAAAAAAAAAAAAGCCGCTGTATATAACAATATCCCAATAAAAATACCAATATATACATTCAGTTCCATTCAGCTGGAACCGTGACAAACTTGCCTGAGTGAGAAAACCCCAAGGATCACTGTTGGATAGTTAACAAAAAAAGTAGCAGCTTGGAGCTGTCAAGTCTATAAAACTACCATCAGACACCACCACCATGCCAAGAGATTATTTGGAAGGCTTTCCAGGAAAAGGCCTTTTCTGTCATCCAACCACAATCAAAATCACGTGGAACCGTGTTCTGTGTTTGGATGAAACAAAAGCTGAGCTTTTTGACAACAAACACTCAAGGTTGGTTTTCCAAAAGAGAAGGATGGGTATACTGAAGAAGGCCAGGGGCTGTATTCATAAAGATTCTAAGAGTTCTATTAGAGAGCTATTGACTTGGCTTAAACTGCTAGCTAGGAGTTGTGTGATGCATTCTTTTGAAGACTGTGGTTAGTTATCATTCTGCAGCTTAAGGCTTTGTTGGTCTGGGTAGATGTGAGCGCATATCTGATCTAAGATCTAAGATCAACCACAAACATTATTCCTGCACGGTCTACTAGGCAGCGTTTGGTTCTCTCACTGTTATTCGGTGTTTGGAGAACATTTCTTCTGTCATCTTTCTGACGTTTTCTGCTCTGCTTTAGAGAAACTCCTCAGTCTCCTAAAAGTTCTCCTTCCTGCTTCTAACAGTTTTTCACCTTAGGAGCTCTTTTAGGAGTTAAGATGCTTTATGATTAACTTTTATCTTTGGGATTTGCTCCTAACTTTAAGTGGGAAACTCCCACAATTATAAGGAGCAACTCTGAGCATGAAGAATCTTTATGAATACGTCCCCAGATGTGCACTGTTAAGTATGATGGAGAGTCTGTGATGATGTTGGACTGTTTTGCCTCCAAAAGGCCCTGGGAACCATGTTAGGTTATATGGAATTATGGATTATGGACTTTTAAAAAATCAAAATCAAGATGGCTTGGTGGGTAGCACTGTCGCCTCAGAGCGAGAAGGTCCTGGATTCGATCTCAGGTGGGGAGTGGTCTTGGTCCTTTCTGTGTGGAGTCTGCATGTTCTCCCTGTGTCCACATGGGTTTACTCTGGGTACTCCAGGTTTACTCCCAAAGTCCAAAAACATGAGCGTTATGCTAATTAGTGTCTCTAAAATGCCCCTAGTGTGCGAGTATGTGCCCGACAATGGATTGTGTAGGATTCCTGCCTTGTGTCCTGTGCCGCCAGCTAGGATCCGGCTTTCTGATCAGGATTACGTAGTTAACAAAATTAATAAATGAATTTGTATGCTTCTACCAAGAAGCTAAAAATAGGCTATTGTTGGAATTTCCAGCAAGACAACAATCCAAAATGTGTCCAGATCAACACAAAAATGGGTACCAAACAGAAAACCAAGCTTCTGCCATGGTCATCTCAGTCCCCTGATCTAAACCCTGTAGAAATCCTGTGAGGTGAGCTAAGAGGAGAGTACACGAGTGAAGTTAGGAATGTTTTCCAACTGTCCAACCTTATAAGATGTTACAGGAGAAGACTTACTACAGAGTATGCAGTCTGACAAACAGTAATACAAACGTGTCTGTGTTGTGTTGCTCTGCAGAGATGCCAGCTCTCATGGCCCTGAGGAAGAGAGCTCAGGGAGAGAAGCCCCTGGCTGGAGCTAAAGTGGTGGGCTGCACTCACATCACAGCCCAGACTGCAGTGAGTATTGTGTATTTGTGATCACACACACGTATGAACTGTATCAGCTTGAATACACAAAGTCATGTCTACATTTTGTGCGTTTTTGTTGTTTCTATGGTTGTAGGTGTTGATGGAGACTCTGTCTGCCCTGGGGGCTCAGTGCAGATGGGCCGCCTGTAACATCTACTCCACCCAGAACGAGGTGGCAGCTGCCCTGGCTGAGGGAGGTGGGAGAATTTCATATTCAGTTCCTCTCTCCCATATATATATGTATAATTGTATATGGCTATAACAGCCAATCTAATGGTGGCCTATGACTTTTGCACAGTACTATATACACGATGGTATCTCGGTTCTCATCGTTAATTAATTCCAGAAGTTGGTGCGGATTCAGTTTAGAGGCTTATTTGTGTCATGAAGCAAACAATGACCAGTCATTTTTAGGTGTGAATTGGTTGTAACTCTCACCATACTTCCTGCCAGGCTTCTCTGTGTTTGCTTGGAAGGGGGAGTCTGAGGACGACTTCTGGTGGTGCATCGATCGCTGTGTGAATGTAGAGGGCTGGCAACCTAACATGGTGAGGCAGGAACCCGCTCTCCTCTAACCCCCCTGTAGATCCATCGGCGTAGTGTACACGCCTCTTCATGCGCCCTGTTTCCATGTGTTCATTCTGCTGCAGATTCTGGATGATGGTGGAGACCTGACCCACTGGATCTATAAGAAATACCCCAACATGTTCAAGAAGATTAAAGGCATCGTGGAGGAAAGTGTGACTGGTGTTCACAGGTAAGCACAGCTTCATACTGTACTCCAAAACACATCTTCATCCAGTGTGCATATTTTAATGGCATAATCTGACTATGCTATTCAACTGAAATGAACTACCTGAGGATTTTCTCTTGATGCAAAAATGTGACGATGTACGTTGTGGAGTTGGACGAAGCGTTTTTTATTATACCGTGTAATGCAACTGCATGTTTTGCATACATACAGTGGGACAAAATAGTATTTAGTCAGCCACTGATTGTGCAAGTTCTCCTACTTAGAAAGATGAGAGAGGTCTGTAATTTTCATCATAGGTACACTTCAACTATGAGAGACAAAATGAGGGGAAAAAATCCAGGAAATCACATTTGTAGGATTTCTAAAGAATTTAATTGTAAATCATGGTGGAGAATAAGTATTTGGTCACCCACAAACAAGCAAGATTTCTGGCTCTCACAGACCTGTAACTTCTTTAAGAAGCTCTTCTGTCCTCCACTTGTTACCTGTATTAATGGCACCTGTTTGACCTCATTATCTGTATAAAAGACACCTGTCCACAGCCTCAAACAGTCAGACTCCAAACTCAACCATGGCCAAGACCAAAGAGCTGTCGAAGGACACCAGGAAGAAAATTGTAGACCTGCACCAGGCTGGGAAGAGTGAATC
>JAJAGP010003665.1:0-32500 GCA_025084515.1 Ancistrus triradiatus
CAAGTATAATATTTTTGTCTCATTTGTTTAACTGGGTTCTCTTTATCTACTTTTAGGACTTGTGTGAAAATCTGATGATGTTTGAGGTCATATTTATGCAGAAATATAGAAAATTCTAAAGGGTTCACAAACTTTCAAGCACCACTGTACTAGATTTAGGACTGGGACTGCGGAGATTCATTCAGAGGAGCATTAGTGAGGTCAGACCCTGATGATGGTATGAGAGAACCTGGACTCTGTTGTAATAGTCTCTGTTATAATTTGTCCAACCTAACCACACACTTGTATGGACCTGACTGTTCACCTGTACGGACTGGGGCACTGCAAAACCACAGGTCATACTGCAACAGGACAGGGCCTTTCACAAACTGATTGCTTCCTTTTCTTTCTTTTTTTCTTTCTTTCTTTTTTTCTTTCTTTTTTTCTTTCTTTCTTTCTTTCTTTCTTTTTTCTTTTTTTCTTTCTTTCTTTCTTTCTTTCTTTCTTTTGTTTCATTCTTTCTTTCTTTTTTATTGTCTCATTCAGTATTTTTTTAGCCATTCATTCTTTCTTTTTGTCTGTACTTCTCTCTTCATTCTTTCTTACTTTTTCTTTGGTATGCATTTCTGTATTTCTCTCAGCCTCTGTCTGTTTCTTAATTTCTTTCTGTCTTTCTTTAATTAGTTCGTTCTCTCTCTCTCCCTCTCTCTCTCTCTCTCTCTCTCACTGTCTCTCTCTCTCTCTCTCTCTCTCTCTGTTTCTTTTGTTCATTCATTTCCTTTCCTCCCTTCCTTCCTTCCCTCCCTCCTGCTCCAGAGTCCGGTGTTGCTGTGCTTTACCCCACTCCATTGTTTCTTGATGATGTAACTCTTTGCTGATTGGTTGAACCCATGCATGTTAGAGCTCCCGGTGCTCCCAGTTTTAGTGCTGGTATTAATTTTCCGGAGGTGGTTTAGATCTCTGCAGTGATTGGGTGCAGCTGCACAGCGTTGGTTGGTTGGTATCTTTTATGCACTGTGCCCCTCCCTCAGCTTTATATGGTCTGAGAATTCATGGTTCAATATAGCATTTATAAAGACGGACTGTATGGATTTTACAGGTGCTGGATTTTATATGTGGTAATGATTAAGAGGGGTGTCCTAATACTTATGTCTCTTTTTCTGTTTCTTTTAGATAAGAGGTCCTGATCCTCATGTGGCTCCAAAATATGAAGATCGACAGTATGCCTCAGTACCCAGGTAATGAATCATCTCATTATACTGTACAGTAACACACACACACACACACACACACACACACAAACTAATCCTGCTCTGAGTGCTTAATTAAATTTGGAGTATTTGCTTTTCTGAGAGCCTTCTCGTTCATAACCAGCCCTTCACCTGATCCCATTACCCGGGGGACTCAGATCTGGACAGGAAGTCCCTAAAGCTCTGCTGGCTCCAGGCCAAAGCTATAAGTGCTTCAGTGCGTGCACACACACACACACACACACACACACACACACACACAGAGCTGTGCACATCTGGAGCTAACAGTGATCCTAATTATTCACAATCAGCAGAAATGATTGAGATTAAGAACTGATTATAAGAGGGATTCTCCACTGTGCATTACCCCCTAACATGTTCCCCTAAATAATAAGCACCCCTCCTCTGCCCCCCACCTCGATCCCCATTTTTATAATAAAGGTCTTTTTTTATCAGATCAAATCAGGATTTCTCCTGAAGCCTGACTCTGTGGCAGTGTCCCCTCAGGCTCCAGCCATTTCCTATCAAACACACTCAATTAGCATGTATTTCACTGTGTGTGTGTGTGTGTGTGTGTGTACAGAACTGAAAGACTGTGAGATCTTTAATAGAAGCATTAATGGTTGTTCAGCTTCACACTCTGAATCCCTCAGGCTCTGACTGTTCAATCTAAACCACTTTACTCCTACAATAAAACTGATCAGCACAGGACAGGACAGGAGACAGGTAGGATGGGTAGAGCGAGATAAGACGGGACAGGTGGGACAGGATGGGTATGATCGGAACAGGTAAGACAGGAAAGGTACAACAGCACAGGCCTAGTGGGACAAGACAGGTTGGACAAAGGAGGTATGAAATGACATGGTATGACAAGGCAGGAGCTACGAGACAGGTAGGACAGGTCAAGTAGGATATGACGGGACAGGTATGACAGAACAGAACAGGAACAACAGCAAGGACAGGACAGGAGAGGTACAACAGGAATGACAGGGTTGGACAGGTACAAAGGGACATGATGGATAGGACAGGTGTGAGAGGACAGCAGAGAACAGGATGATAGAAGAGGACCAGTAGGTCAGGATGGATAGAACAGGGGAGGTAGAACAGGTACAGCAGAACAGGACAGGGTGGTAACGAACACCCCAGAAACAAACCCACACCCAGCGATGTGATGTATGAGAGACCAACACACCAGGATGTACCTAGCAGAGCTGTGAGATCAAACAGGGGCGGGGTTAGGTCAGAGTACATTAGTTTCAGGCACAATTAAACCCAAAATTAAATCATTAATAAAGAAGAGCTGATTATTTATTAGAACAGTGAGACGTTAAAGCAAGACGGAGTGACTAACAGAGATCAGGATCCATTAATGGGAATAAAACCGGTTGATTGAATCAGGATCGATTAATAGAACGTTGTACACATTACAGGAATGATTTGATTTTCTATTACACGATCTAAGCACAGTGTGAGACTGATGATAAACCTCAGCTACTCTCCTTTCTTTCTTTTCTTTTTTGTGACATTTGAGAGCATGTTGTTAGCATAAAGCTTCCCCGTTTGCACTCTCTTTCTTCCTTCATTACATTACTCTCCTCTTTTAATGCGTTTTTGTTGGTGGCAGCGGCGGGCGCTCCGCTTCAGAACAGATCGAGTCCGGCTGTCGCTTCGTGCTTAACGTTGTTTGCTTCCAAACATGGAGGCAGTAATGAAATCAGTGTCGGGAAAATCAAGCCTCGCTGCTATGGCCTGGGTCTGCATCACCACTGCCCCTCAGGGGGGATCTCCTCTTATTGACTTAAATATATTGAAAAAAATAAAGAACAAATCAAATCCTATGATTCCTGTGTTCAGTGTGTGAGGAGCAGTGGGGGATCCTGTGTGGAACCATCTGTGGAAAACCGTAACCCCATACCCCTGACCCTAATCCCTAACCATCTGTGGAAAAACCCTAAAATCCTAAATCCTAACCATTAGCCCATTGAACCCCTAACCCCATACCTAACCCTAACCTTAGCCCTAGTCCCTAGGGTTAAGTCCTTAATCCTAACCCCTAACCCGAGGACAATGAAAGAGTGTGTGTGGAACAATCTGTGGAAGACCTTAACCCCAACCCTAACCCTAAAGGCCCATCACCCTAACCCAGAACAGTGGAGGAACCTGTATTGACTAATCTGTGTAAGACACTAAATCTGTAGCCCCAAAACCCCACAACCCTAACTCTATACCCAATCTCTAACCCTACAAATCCCCTTAACTCTAGCCATAACTCTTAAACTTTCATACCATAGCCTTAGGACAATGAAAGAACCTTTGTGGAACCATCTGTGGAAGACCATAACCCCTAACCCTACAATCTTAATCCCTAACCCCATAGCCCAATAAATGTAACTCTAACTCTAGAGCAGTGTGGGGAATCATCTGTGGAAGACCCTAACCCCATACCCCTAACACCATAACCTTAACCCTGATGCCTAACCCTAGAATAGTGGAGGAACCAGTGTGGAACATCTGTCAAGACCCTAACTTCCAACGCTAACCCAAATCTTTACCCCTTAGGACAGTGGAGGAACCTGTGTGGAACATATGAGGAAGACACTTACCCTACAGCCCATAACCCTAACCCTATACCCAATCCCTAACCCTACATAGCCCCAAAACTCTGAGCCTAACTCCTAAACCCTAACCCTACGACAATAAAATAACTTTTGGGAACATCTGTGGAAGACATAACTTCATTGGCCGAAACCCTAACCCTCTAACCCTTTAATCATCATCCTATAGGCCCATAAACCAATTTATAACCCTAGTAGAACGTGCAGGAAGATGCATGGAAGTATCTGGGAAGACTTAACCCCAACCTAACCCTAAAGGCCATCACCCTAACCAAGAACAGTGGAGGAACCTGTATGACTATCGGGGTAAGACACGTAAACGGTAGCCACAAAAACCCCACAACCCTAACTCTATACCTCTATACTCTAGGCCCCATAACCCAATTTATGAACCCTAGAACAGCGCAGGAAGGCTGCATGAATGATCTGTGGAAGCTCAAACCCTATGCATAGCAAAACAAACCCTAGCCGCATAGCCCAAAAAACCTTAACCCTTAGCCTACATAGCCCCCTTAAACCTAACCTAAAACCCTAAGCCTAGGACAATAAGGGCAACCATTGTGGAACCACTGTGGAGACCCTAATCCGTGTCCCACACAACCATTAAACCCTAAACCCTTAACCCTAGAACAGTTGGAGTAAGTAGCCTGTAGGAATTCATCCGTGGAGGGACACTGACTACTGACCTAATGACCTTAAACCCTAAACAAACTAGCCTATACCCAGTCACTAACCCTACATAGCCCCATAACCCTATACCTAACCCCTTAAGCCTAGAACAGAGGAGGAGGACCTGTATGGGAAACTCGGTGGCAGCACTAACTCCAACCCTAACTCTAAACTTTTCCTCTAACCCATTAGCCCATAACCTAGCCAACCCACCTATTGTGGAAGGCCCTACCCTAACCCCCCATACCTTAGCTCTAACCCCTAAATATTGTGGAAGACCATAACCCACATAACCTTCGCTTAACCACTAACTCTCTGTGAAGACCCTAACCCCATAACCCCATAAAACCTTACCCTTAACCCCCTAAAAGATTCTGTGGAAGACCCACCCCATAACCCCATAAACCTAGCCCTTAACCCCTAACTATTGTGGAAGGACCCAACCCAAACCCCATAACCTTGCCCGAACCCCTCTAAACATTGGTGAAAGGACCCTAACCCAAACCCCATAACCTTAGCCCTAACCCCTAACTATCTGTGGAAGACCCTAACTCTAACCTCATAGTCAAAGATCCTGTCTTTAACTAGAGAGTCAAGAAGTCATACCCCCAGTACTACCAGGTCTGTGTGTGTGTGTGTGTGTGTGTGTGTGTGTGTGTGTGTGTCTGTATTTCCGTTGGGAAGCTTAAGGGGTCCAAACCTCGAGGGGAATTTCCTTCCGAAGATTTTGGGCAGGTGCAAGGAGTTTGGCTCATGCCAGCAGTTGTAAGATGGAAACTATGTGCCATGCTGTCTCTCTCTCTCACACACACACACACACACACACACACACACATTTGGTGGGTGTTAATGGGAGGAGGTATGAGGCTGGCTGATTGAATGACATGTGTGTATTGAATCGTGATTTATTAAAGGTCCTGCTGTTTTGTCGTTCCAGACGAAGCCCTGCCCAAATTCAGCAGCCCTCCAGCCTTCCTCGCTCCGGCCCCTATCGATACGACCTGCCTCCGTCTCCTCCTCCGGGCCAGCGGGGGGCGCCCAGCTATGAGAGTGCGACCAGAGGCCGTATGCCCGATCCTGACCAGTATGGAGCCAGCGGGGACGGGCAGTACCCCAAACATAGTCACAAAAATGCTGCTATCGGAGCCGTGTAACGTACCGCTAAAATTTTTTTTAGCTTAAACAGACCCGTGTAAATACGTCAAGAAAGTAAACATCACTGCAGGATTGTAAGGATTTGAATTAACTTACAGCTTAAAAAAAATCTTATTCTAGTGTTATTACCTTCGATATTTCTGTTTTCATCAAAAAAAACCAACAGAATTATTATTTATGCTCAATTCTGTAAAACAGTGACGATTTTTCAACCAACTACCCTTAAAACTAGATAAAAATAAATCTAAATTTGTTCTAAACAATTTTTGTCTTATCTTAAGTTTATAATAAACTAACTTAACATTTAAGTTTTATTCACCAACCACCGTAATCATGCTTGGTTTTTTATTTAAGTTATCATCACTAGAAACAATATTAAAGCTACTGTGGAAAGAATAATAAAAGAAGAAATCAAGTTAATTTTACACCCCAATGGCTTCCCATACATTAGGTGCAGACTGTATAAAAGTATCTAAAGTTTTGGCTTTTTTTTTTTACTCACATCCGACTGTTTAATTCTAAAAGAAATGGTTATATAAAAGCATAGAAGGAAAGAAAGAAAAGAAAAGCAAACAAACAGTGGAATGAAGGGAAGAAAAGAAGCAAACAAACAATGGAAGGAAACGATATTTATGTTACTGTAGAAAGAATAATAAATTAATTTGACACCCCAGTGGGTTCCCATACATTAGGTGTAGAGTGTGTATGAAAATATGTAAAAGGTTTGGCACTTTTTTCCCCCAGATCAGGATGTTTAATTCTAAAAGTGATGCTTATATAAAAGTTTTTTTCTGATAAAAAACAAACTTTTATCTGGGTTGCATCTCCACTGTAGATAAGCTCGTGTGTGTGTGTGTGTGTGTGTGTGTGTTTTATTTCTTTTCTTTAGGTTTTTACTGATGATTATTGGTGATCAGTTTGTTTGTTTTTTTTCCTTAATTCAGTATTGGGGCTACGTTAGAAGCTCACTTTTAACGAAGTTTGCTCCAAAAATGTGATAATGCCTGAGACCACTCTACCTTATTTTTTGTTTTTGATTTAACTTTTTTAAATGGTAATAATTTTTGAATATGGTTTGATTCTCTTTATATAGATTTATATTTTAATTTTTAGGTGATTCTTTATTTTTTATTATCACTATAATTTCAAATTCCAAAAATGACCTGATTGAATAAATTCTATAAATATATATTTTTATTAAAGTACTGGTATAGAATATTCATTTTTTCATTGATTTTCTTCATTAGAGAGATAATTTCAGGAAAAAGTAAAGTTTTAAAAATATCCTATTAGACGAGAATCCTTGATTGAAACTCTTTTATATGAAGGTTTTTTTTTATAAGGAATTGAAGGTACCTTTCTTATTTCTTTTTAGTATTTATTTTTAAAATAACAAATGATATGATGGGTTTTTTTTGTCATTATTGCTGTTCAGTTTCAGTTTTATAATAAAACATCTTTTTTTAATTGAATAAATTGCCTACATTTTTTCATCCTATAAAAATTAAATCTGTCTAAAGCTCAGAGCTTTTCCTTTTCTGTTAAGGTTCAAAGTTAAAAGTGACGGCTCCTTCACTGTTAACACTGTTAACTGATAATTGAGAGTTTTCTCTCAGATAATTAAGATGAAGTCAATTAAGGTAATTAAGATCTGCTTCTGTACTAATTAAACAGTAACGAACCTCTGTGATTGAATTTATTAGGAGATCAAAGCTTACAAATCACGACAAAGGGAAGGAAAGAACAGAGAGATCTGATGTTTAGCCCCACCCCATTTTCTAATTAAAACTAATCATTAATGGAGAATTGAATTGAACTTAGTACAGGGACTAGTATTAATAATACTATTGCTACTACTAGTACTGTAGTTACTGGGTACAGAGGGGCAAAAAAGTATTTAGTCAGCCACAGATTGTGCAAGTTCTCCTACTTAGAAAGATGAGAGAGGTCTGTAATTTTCATCATAGCTACACTTCAACTATGAGAGACAAAACGAAGAAAAAAAATCCAGGAAATCACATTGTAGGGTTTTTAAAGGATTTAATTGTAAATTATGGTGGAAAATAAGTATTTGGCCAATAACAAAAGTTGAGTTCAGTACTTTGTAACATAACCTTTGTTGGCAATGACAATGCACTAGTACTACTCTTATACTGTTGCTATTACTTCTACTATTACTAGTAATACATCCTTTACAATTACTTATTATTACAACTATACTTAACTTTATTACAATACTTGTACTTCTGTTATACTACTACTATTACTACTTATACCAGTACTTCTCTTATACTCTTACTTATGCTATTACTACTATTACTTTTATTATTACTACTAATGCAACTGCTACTACAACTACAATTAAACTAGTGCTTCTCTTATGCTTCAATTACTACTAATATTATTATTTATGCTAGTGCTATGCTTGTATTATTACCTGTACTAGTATTACTCTATTACTGCTATTAGCACTTCTACTACTTCTTGTACTAGTGCTACTCTACATTGCTGCTATTGCTTCTGTTATTACTACTAATACTCGTGCCGTACTTTTCCTACTAGTGTTACTACTTATACTAGTTGTACACTTATAGTATTGGTATTAGTATATTAGTACTATTAATACTTGTACTGTTATTACTAGTATTACTATTTATACTAGTGCTGCCCTTACAGTTATTATTACGTACACTGAAGAGTTTAGTAATGTAGGATATTTTTGTTTCTCTAAACGTTAGAAGATGGTAAAATGTTTTGATGTATTACTTGGTGTGTGTGTGTGTGTGTGTGTGTGTGTGTGTGTGTGTGTGCGTGTGTGTGTTTGAGCTGAGCTAAGCTCGATCTATAAATACTCTTATACCCCTGTTACTTACTATAGCTTATATTATACTCGTAGTCATGAGCTCCACACTCTGTCCTGGTCCATCAGCTCACGGTCTTCAGTCCAGTTACACAACCCATGAGCCTGGTGCATTGTGCTGCTGTAGCCCACCCGATTCAAGATGCTCCAAGATCATCTGAGTGTTTTTTTTTTTTTTTTTTTTTATGTGCTGGTAAGCAGCTACGCTTCCTCCAAACAGGACCCGGAATAACTTTTCTCCAACCTTGAATTGAGTGGCATTGTCCTTTATTTAGGGAGGCCTGAAGTAGCACCAACACACACACACACACACACACACACACATCGGCACTGAAATGACTTTGACAGCAGCAAGAGAAAGCCATGTCAGCTCCAGAACCATGCCAGGTGTTTGAGTTGGCAAAGGAGACAGAGCTGCTCGTGCCCCAGATATCAGACCTGGTATCGGGTTCCTCCAGCGTGATAAAAGGAACGTTCCTGTTAGCCTTGCACTAATACCCGTGGCTCCCAGCCAACACATGCATGACTGGGGCCATGTTCCCTCCCAGGGCTGGGAGCTTAGTGTGGATTCGGTTCAGGACATGTCACGTCCCGCACCGTTCTGCTGGACTAGAAGGGGTTTTATAAACATCTGGCACAGGTTTAGTCTGCAGATTTAGAAACTGGAGCAGGAATTGGACCGGGGACCAAATCTTTTGCATAAGGTTGTGTTTATGGTAGCCTCTTTTGTAAAGTGACCTTTTTGAGACAGCAGATTATCCTGATTCAAATGTTTTCTTTTTAATGTAATACCTAAAAAATTTAACTCTTAAAAGTAAGCCCTTATATATAATGTATTAGTAAGATCATATTGTGTCTAATTAAGAAGTTTATTGACTTATTTCACAGTAAAATGAGTGAGTATGCTATTACTAGTCAAAGGTACTAGCCAATTTAGTCAAAGTTAGATTGATTTCTAAAGCGCTATTTACAATGGAGCATTGTCTCAAAGCAGCTTTACAATTTTAGATTATCTTCTAATGGACTGTGGTAGCCTAGCGGATAAGGTACTGGACTATGGACCAAAAGGTCCAGGGTTCAAATCCCACCTCTGCCAAGCTGCCACTGTTGGGTCCTTGAGCAAGAACCTTAACCCACAATTGCTTGGATTGTAAGATTGTATCAATTGTAAGTCGCTCTGGATAAGGGCGTCTGCTAAATGCTGTAAATGTAATGTACTATCTAAGGACAATCCCAAATTGAGAAAGCCTAGGGCAACAGTGGCAAAAAACTCCCTAAAACGTTATTTGGAAGAAACCAAATAACTCCAAAAGTGACCCAATGCTTAGATGTTATTAACAATAATTTATTAACTAATAATTAATAATTGCTGACTGAGCAAGTTCTCCTACTTAGAAAGATGAGAGAGGTCTGTAGTTTTCATCATAGGTACACTTCAACTATGAGAGACAAAATGAGAAAAAACAAATCCAGGAAATCACATTGTAGGATTTTGGTGGAAAATAAGTATTTGGCCATTAACAAAAGTTCAACTCAACAAAAGTTGTGAAATAGCCTTTGTCGGCTTTCATTTCCTGTAAGTCTTCACTATGTTGACACACACTACAGCTGGTATTTTGGCCCATTCCTCCATGCAGATCTCTAGAGCAGTGATGTTTTGGGGCTTTCAACTCCCTCAAATGTTCTTTGGGGCTGAGGTCTGGAGACTGGAGACTAATTAATATATATATATATATATATATATTTTTTTTTTTAAACAAACAAGCTGATGGTGCAATTAGACCACATCAAATGTTAATAATGGTAGTAGGGATCAGGTTGTTTTCATTTCCTTGTTTTTTCATTTTGGCTTCTTTTCTCATTTTGCGACAGCTAAACCTAAACATTTATGTAAAGATCAAATATATTTATATTGTGTAATATTAGATGAATACATTTTGAGATAATACAATATTATAAATAGTCTAATCAGGTAAAGAATGTAAAACTATAGCATTTATAGCAATTACAGTCCTTACTCATATAAAATCTTTAACACAACAACAACCACGGTATATACATTTGCAATAAAAAGTTTAATTAAAATAACACGATCTTAGTCATTTGAGGTGTTGATAGAAATAGATAATATTATATAATAATAAACTAAAATAGAATAAAGCACTGATAGGGGAGTAATTAGTCAGCTTGGCTGGAATTCTTTTCTGCCTGCGCTGAATGTTTTACAAGAAGCAGTTAAAACCTGCAGACAAAACAACAAAACCCTCAGACACTTTCATCTGTCGACCAACACCCAACCCCCACCGCACGCGCACACACAGAACCAAACAGCCCCGTGACTACCAACTGCTTGCCCTTCTCACTCACCCCCTCTTCTACGGTCTGGCAGGAACTTTCCATCACTCCTTAGCTCCGGCGGCTAAAGTTACGGCTACATGACACACTGTGCAGAATATCGCCTATTTCACCCCCCTCACATCACCGTTACCCTTATCGCCATGGAAACGTAACGTGCCACAAGACGCCGGTCTGAGCGTGGGCACCCTCGCTAAACGGTTATCACTCTGGTGGTCGGCATTTATGTTTAGAGAACTGAACTGTTTGTAATGCTGTATAAGCTGAATCAAATACCCTTAGTCACTGAGCAACAACGGGAATGTTAGAGAGCAAAGAAAGGAAAAGAGACAGACATCGATTGTAGCTAATGAAGGCCACCAATGATTTCCATTTGTGTGTTAAAAGTCCTATAGTATGTATCTGATTCCTTAATTAACTCTTGATAAATAACTACATAATGAATTCATTGATTATTATGACATCACGGCTGTGATTGTCTTTAAGGAGAGTAACATCACGGCTGTGATTGTCATTAAGGAGAGTAACATCACGGTGTGATTGTCTTTAGGGAGTAACATCCCGGCTGTGATTGTCTTTAAGGAGAGTAACATTCACGGGATGTGATTGTCTTTAAGGAGAGGTAGTCGTAACATCACGGTGTTGTGATTGTCTTTAAGGAGAGTAAATCACGACTTGATTGTCTTAAGGAGAGTAAACATCAAGGCTGTGATTGTCTGTAGGAGAGAGTTAAACATCAAGGCTTGTGATTGTCATTAAGGAGAGTAAAATCACGGCTGTGATTGTCTTAAGGAGAGTACATCACGGCTGTGATTGGTCTTTAAGGAGAGTAAACATCAACGGGCTGTCTGTGATTGTCGTAAGGAGAGTAACATCACGGCTGTGATTGTCTTTAAGGAGAGGTACATCACGGCTGTGATTGTCTTTTAAGGAGAGTAACATCACGGCTGTGATTGTCTCTTAGGAGAAGTAACATCACGACTGTGATTGTCTGTAAGGAGGATACATCACGGGCGTTGTGATTGTCTTAAGGAGAGAACATCACGAAGGTGATTGTCTTTAAGAGATAACATCACGAATGTGATTGTCTTTAAGGAGATTAACATCACGGCTGTGTTATCTTTAAACAGAGTAACATCACGGCTGTGATTGTCTTTAAGGAGAGTAACATCACGGCTGTGATGTCTTTACGGGAGAGTAAACATCACGGCTGTGATTGTCTTAAGGAGGAAGTAACATCACGGCTGTGATTGTCATTAAGGAGGAGTAAATCACGGGCTGTGATGTCTTTAAGGAGAGTAACATCACGGACTGTGTGATTTTCTTTAAGGAGAGTAACATCACGGCTGTGATTATCTTTTTAAACAGAGTAACATCCGGCTGGATTGTCTTAAGGAGAGTACACATCACGGGCTGTGACTATACTGTAAAAACAGAGTAACATCAACAGCTGTGATTGTCTTTAAGGAGAAGTAACATCACGGCTGTGATTATCTTTAAAACAGAGTAACATCAGGCTGTGATATACTTTAAACGAGTAACATTCACGGAGGTGATTTTGTCTTTAAGGAGAGTAACACCACGGCTGTGATTGTCTTCTTTAAGGAGAGTAACATCACGACTGTGATTGTCTTTAAGGAGAGTAACATCACGGCTGTGATTATCTTTTAAAAGAGTAAACACACAGCTGGTGTGGTCGTTAAGGAGCGTACATCACGCTGTGATTGTCTTTAAACAGAGTAAATCACGCTGTGATTGTCTTTAGGAGAGTCACATCACGACTGTGATTGTCATTAAGGAGGAGTAACATCACGGGACTGTGATTGTCTTTAAGGAGAGTAACATCACGGCTGTGATTGTCTTTTAAGGAGAGTAACATCACGACTTGTGATTGTCTTTAAGGGAGAGTGAGTAACCCCATCACGTGACTGTGATTGTCATTAAGGAGAGTAACATCACGACTGGGATTGTCCTTTAAGGAGCGTAACATCACGGCTGTGATTGGTCTTTAAGGAGAGTAAAATCCCGACTGGTGATGTCCTTTCCAAGCGAGAGTAACTCACGGATGTGATTATCTTTAAACAGAGTAGTACAAGCACGGCTGTGCATTGTCTTTAAGGGAGAGTAACAGCACGGCTGTGATTGTCTTTAAGGAGCGTAACATCACGGCTGTGATTGTCTTAAGGAGAGGAGAGTAAAACACCACGGGATGTGATGGTCCATTAAGGAGAGTAAACATCACGGCAGTGATTGTCTTTAAGGAGCCCCACCGTTAACATTCACAGACCGTGATTGTCTTAAGGAGGTAAATCACGGCTGTGATTATCTTTAAAAGAGTAGGTTAAACATCACGGGCTGATGATTGTCTTTAAGGAGAGAACATCCGGCTGTGATGTCTTAAGGAGAGTAAAACATCACGGCTGTGATGTCTTTAAGGAGAGTACATCCAAGGCTGTGATTATCTTTAAACAAGTAAACACAAGCTGTGATTGTCTTTAAGGAGAGTAAACATCACGGCTGTGATTATCTTTAAACGGAGTAGTAGTAACAATACGGCTGTGATTTATCTTAAACAGAGTAACATCACGCTTGTGTGATTGTCTCTTTAAGGAGAGTAACATCACGGCTGTGATTGTCTTTTCGTTAAGGAGGGTAACATCACGACTGTGTTGTCTTTAAGGAGAGTAAAAACATCACGGCTGTGATTATCTTTAAACAGAGTAACATCCCACTGTGATGTCTTTAAGAGAGTAACATCCCAGCTGTGATTGTCTTTAAACAGGCGTAACACACAGCTGGATTGTCTTTAAGGGAGACACCACGACTGTGATTGTCATAGGAGAGTAACATAACGACTGTTGATTGTCTTAAGGAGAGTAAAACATTCACGGCTGTGATTGTCTTTAAGAGAGATAACATCACGGCTGTGATTGTCTTAAGGAGGTAACATTCACGGCTGTGATTTGTCTTTAAGGAGGAGTAACATCACGGGCTTGTGATTATCTGTAAACAGAGTAACATACGGCTGTGATTCTCTTTTCTTTAAAACAGAGGAACATCACGGCGGTGATTGTCTTGAAGGAGAAAAGCATCACAGCCTGTGATTGTCTATAAGGAGAGTAACATCAGACTGTGATTGTCATAAGGAGAGTAAACATCACGACTGTGATGTCATTAAGGAGAGGGCGTAACATCACGACTGTGATTGTCTTTAAGGAGAGTAACATCACGGGCTGTGATTGTTCTTTAAGGAGAGAAAGTAACATACGGGATTGTGATTTCTTTAAGGAGAGGAAAACATCAAGCTTGTTGATTGTCATAAGGAGAGTAACATCACGGCTGTGATTGTCATTTAAGGAGAGTAGTAAATCACGGCTGTGATTGTCTTAAGGAGAGTAACATCACGGACCTTGATTGTCTTTAAGGAGAGTTAAAACATCACGACTGTGATTGTCATTAAGGAGAGTAAAACATCACGACTGTGATTGTCTTTAAGGAGAGTAGTAAACATCACGGATGTTCTCGTGATGTCTTTAAGGAGAGTAAACATCCCGGCTGTGATGATTGTTCTTAAGGAGAGTAAACATCACGGCGTGATGTCATTAAGGAGGTAACATCACGGCTGTGATTGTCATTAAGGCAAGAGAACTTCACGGCTGTGATTGTCTTTAAGGGAGAGTAACTCACGGCTGTGATTGTCTTTAAGGAGAGAACATCACGGCATGTGATTGTCTAAGGAGAGTAACATCAGGCTGTGTGAGTGTCTTTAAGGAGAGAGTAACATCACGGCTGTGATTGTCTTTTAAGGAGAGTAACATCACGGCTGTGAATTGTCTTTAAAGGAGAAGTAAAATCAAGGCTGTGACCGTCATTTAAGGAGAGAGTAAACATCACGGCTGTGACTGTCTTAAGGAGAGTAAAAACCATCACGGCTGTGATGGTCTTTAAGGAAGAGTAACATCACGGCTGTGATTGTCTTCTGTTAAGGAGAGTAACATCACGGCTGTGATTGTTCTTTAAGGAGAGTAACACACGGCTGTATTGTCTTTTAAGGAGAGTAACATCACGGCTGTGATTGTCTTAAGGAGAGAGTAACATTCACGGCTGTTGATTTGTTCTTTAGGAGAGTTAAACATCACGCTGTGACTGTCTTAAGGAGAGAACATCCACGGCTGTGACCTGTCTTAAGGAGAGTAACATACGGCGTGATTGTCATTAAGGAGAGTAACATCACGGCTGTGATTGTCTTTAGGAGAGTAACATCACGGCTGTGATTGTTCATTAAGGAGAGTAACATCACGGCTGTGATTGTCTTTAAAGGAGAGTAGTAACATCACGACGTGATTGTCTTTAAGGAGAGTAACAATCACGGGCTGTGATTGTCTTTAAGGAGAGTAACATCACGGTGTGATGTCTTTTAAGAGAGAAACATCAGCGTGATTGTCTTTAAGGAGAGTTAGAAACATCACGGCTGTGATTGTATCGGGCACCTCTCTCTCAAGTTGAATAACAGATTTGGGGTTATTTTGTTATTTTAAACCTCTAAAATAATAAGGTCCATTCCAAATCCTAATGCTGCAGACACACTGCGCAGGCTGTCGTTTGTGTGTGTGTGTGTGTTGTGTGTGTGTGTTGTGTGTTGTGTGGGGTGAGTACAGATAGACAAGACTGGATGAAGTAGTGTAGAGGAGAAATGAGGTAAGGGTCAAACAGACATTGTAAAACATGATACTAAAATCTTCTTCTCTCAGGAATGCAGAGTTTCCAATTGGATTTGATAAATTAATAACATACTCAATGAATAACCCCAAGCTCTGCAGGGCTCCGTCATCGAATGACAGTGTTTCCACTTTGGCACTTCTCATAAGTTTATGAGCACCAGATGTAACAGGGGAAGGTGAGAGAAGATCACCAACACTCCAAACAAAGCAGACATGGTTATAACATTAAGGCTTCTTTTTAGCGCAAGTAATGTTTAAGTGGTATCTGTGAATTGTAACTCTGTATTGATGTAGAGATTGATAAAGGTTTGATTAAAGGGATCCCCTTCCATGTGTTTTCTATAGTATGGATTTGGTGGGGGAATGACGGTTCTTGATGCAGTGCCGTCTGAGGGAGAGGAGATCACACCCTCTTCAGGGTAGGCTTTAGAAATTCCTCCAGATTGATTCATTTGCTTTCTGTATTTCGTTCTTATAGTTTTTGTTTGTAGGCTTCAGGAGTCATTTATTTCTCCTTTCTTATTTCCTTCTTTCTTCTTTCTTGATTCCTTCCTTTCTTTCTTTTCTTTCTTTCTTTCTTTCTTGTCTTTTGTATTTATTGCTTCAGTATCATTTATTGAGAATAGCAATTTTAATCAGTCCAAACCACACAGTTATGAAAAATTTCTTTTTAAGGACACTTCAAAATAAACTCTGCAAAGGTTCTTAAGGACAACACTAAGAAGTCAGACGAATGTTCTTTGTAACATTAAGAATGGTTTTTAAGAACAGAACGCTTTTCCAAGAATACCACTTGTCTTAATAAAAGACATAAGAAACAACAAAATCCGAATTCATAATTCGAAGTTTCTTGAAGGAATAACACGTTTTCTAACCTTTTTCTTACGGATTGAAGCTAAAAAGGATTAAGCAGTTTTTTTCTTAGACTCGTTTGTGAATGCAGTTCCCTGTCTCTTGTTGTATGGTTTAGTTGAAGATGAGATGCAGGATTAATTCATCTATCTTAAGTTCTTTATTAAGAACTCGTTGTGTTAAACTGCGTAGAGATTAAGATTTCGTACAGAGATAAAACACACACACCACACCCACACAACACACATTCCTAGAATATAGAGCCTCTTTACAAGAGGGCTCCATTTGTTTTTTTTTTTTTTTTTTTTTTCCAATGTCTTTCCTCATAAAATGCTCATCTTCTTTTCTGCCTTTTCGGGCTCATGCTTGTCCTCCAAGCCCACAGTACTGGGTTTTTGTACCAAACCTAGACGTTTGGGGGAGGTTTCAGCCCACCACTGCTCTGCTGTCCCTTGTAATTTCCTGGGTTGGATCCTTTAATCTACCCACCCAAACTGAAGCCCCATCGGCACACCAGCGCACTCGTCCAGTAGGCTGAGATGTATGAAAAATATGCAGGTTTCCCTTACAAACCCTGTATATAAAACACGCCCAAACCGAGCCCAGTAATAGAGTCGTTTAAAAAAAAGAGGGGCAAGAAGAAGCGTCCTAAACTGAAAAGTGGGAAAGTCAGAGTGAATTCTTTAAATGGATGTATTCAGTGGGATCCATCGTTCATGGTCCAGAGATAAATCCTGATCCTGGAGAGTGGATTTCGGCGACTCAGCAGATCTATTGTGAGTGTTTAAACCAGAACTTAAAAGCGCTGAGGGAGGAGGGTAATCCTTTTCATGCAGTCCCCGTGTTTACCGTTTTAAGCTCATTCTTTCACAACGGATTTGAAACTATCATTACTTGATTGTTTAAGTTCAAATAGAGAACAATCATCTTTCAGGAATTTAAGCACCTACGAAACACACCTACTTGATAACGAAAGAAGGAAGGAAAAGAAGAAAGCAATGATACGAATCATAAAGACAAAAAGATGGAATCAAGAAAGATGGAGCAAGAAGGAAGAAGAAAGAAAGAAAAAAAGAAGAAGAAAGGGAAGGGGGATGAAACACATCAGATAGAGATACAGGTTAAAAAAACTTTTAAAAACAAAAACACAAGGGTCTTAAGAGCAAACAATAAGCAGCTTTCTCCTTTAAAGAGTACTTCAAAATATTCGCTTAAGAAAATTTTACGGGAAGGCTAACATAAATCCTTTTTTGAAAAAGTTATTGGAAAGCATAGCAAGTTTAATCAGTTTTTTTCATAAAAAGAAGAAAAAAACACTTGGGCCAAACTATTCTTTCACCTTCATGCATTTAATCCAATCATTTATGTTCCATTTGAGAACATTAGATGCAGAAGAAAAAAAAAACCTTTTATGTTTAAGGTTTCTATGGTGGGAATGAAAAATCAGCCATGCTCTGCATTTCCAGATTCATGTAGAGTCTTGTAAGACAAAGTCCAAAGTTTGGAACAGATACATTAACAGGGAAATGGAGCATTGCTGGTCAGAACGATCTAAGAAATCACCGATTTCGATTTTGAGATGAATAATAATTACGATTAAATAGCAATACATGTCATGAGAAAACAAATCCAGGAAATCACATTGTAGGATTGTTAAAGAATTTAATTGTTAATAATGGTGGAAAATAAGTATTTTGTCAATAAATGTGGTTCAACTCAATACTTTGTAACATAACCTTTGTTGGCAATGACAGCGATCAAATGTTTCCTGTAAGTCTTCACCAGGTTGGCACACACTGTAGCTGGTATTTTGGCCCATTCCTCCATGCAGGTCTCCTCTAGAGCAGTGATGTTTTGGGGCAACACGGACTTTCAACTCCCTCCACAAATGTTCTATGGGGCTGAGGTCTTGAAACTGGCTAGGCTAGCCTTGAAATGCTTTTTACGGAGCCACTCCTTCGTTGCCCGAGCGGTGTGTTTGGGATCAGTGTCATGCTGGATCCCGAGCCACGTTCCATCTTCAATGCTCTCACTGATGGAAGGAGGTTTTGGCTTAAAATCATCAAAGAGACAATGGACACCCATTCAGTTCGCTCACTTAACAACGGCATAAGGCCTTCGTCCCCTCAGCACAGAAAACAAAGCACCAAAGCATGAATGTTTCCACCACCATGCTTCACAGTAGTATGGGGCTCTTGGGGGGTGCAATTATAAGGGTAACAAGTGGAGGACAGAAGAGTTTCTTAAAGCAGAGTAACAGGTTCTGTGAGAGCCAGAAATCTTGCTGTTGGGGTGAACCAAATACTTTATTTTTCACCATGCTTACAATTAAAATTCTTTAAAAATCCTACAATGTGATTTCCTGGATTGCGGGGGGGAGAAGGGGGGAGAGACACGAGGGTAAGAGAGAGAGAGAGCAGGAAGACGGAAAAAGAGGGAGACCTGAAAAGGTAGCAAGGAAGACGAGGAGGAAGGAACCGAGGGGTGCGGGGGGGGGTGAAGGCGGGAAAACAAGGACGAGAAGGGAAGCACCGGAGCCGAGCCAACACAGAGCAACAAAAAAGGTGCAGGGACAGAGAAAAAACGAGCCGCATAACCGCTGTTTCTTCCGCTGTGTGCAACACCACCAAAAACACGAACAAATGAGGAATTAACAGAGACCGGGGAAGGAAGGAGGAGCCGGGAGGGAGTGGAGGGAAAGGCGAGTCGAAAGAGAGACGCGAAGATGACGAGAGACAAGAGGCGGTAGAGA
The DNA here is from genome assembly GCA_025084515.1 of Ancistrus triradiatus. Taxonomy (NCBI): domain Eukaryota; kingdom Metazoa; phylum Chordata; class Actinopteri; order Siluriformes; family Loricariidae; genus Ancistrus; species Ancistrus triradiatus. The sequence goes on from JAJAGP010003665.1 coordinate 19,209, forward strand.
GAGAAGAAAAGAGACAGGGGGCGCCCGCCGCGAGCGCCCTGCGACACCGCGGCCACGGCCGGAGCGCCGCATCCTTCAGACGTATGAAGACGCGAAGGCGGTCGGGATCAGATAAAAATAAAACCCGAAATAGGGTATAGGAATCCCGGAAACCAAAAAAAGCGAGCGCCCCCCACGAACGGGCCCGCCCGGCCATCTGACACACACGCAGAACACGGGCGAGATGACTAGTCCCCCGGGGCTCCCGGCGAAGGACAGGAAGGGAACACACGGGGAACCAGAACCAATGACCGACCAGGAATAGGAAGAGAAATACACCCGGACGGGAAAAAAACGCGGAAACAGCTGAATAAAGACAGTAGCCCGATGATTCCCGAGCACCGCAGGCCGAGATGAGCGGGACAACCGCATGAACGAAGGGGAGCCGGAGGCAAGGGGCCCTCTGCGGCCATTACGTTTGGGTCACTACCTGCATGCCCTCGCCACCCCCCTACGCCCGGCCCGCCCCTCCCTACCCCTGCCCCGCTCTAACCCCTCGACTTCGCGGGGGCCGGCCGTTTGGGGGTCCCTTGCTTTCCCGGGGTGCTGGTTCCTTCCGGCCCGCCGCCCCCCCCCCTGCGACGCCCCATACCCCCTTCCCCCCCCAACCCGGGGGGCGGCTGGTCCCGCCCTGGTGGGGGAGGACCCCCCTGAGCCACAGCCCCCCTTACCCCTTGGTGACCCGCCCGGCCCCGCGCGGGGTCCGCCTTCGAGGAGACAGTAGGCACCGTAGAGGGACGCGGCGTCCCCGCCCCCTCGAATAGAGCGGGCGAGGCGAAAGAAAAGGCGGGGAGAAGGGTGAAGATGAGGAGGGAACAACATTAAAGGGTGAGAGGAGGACGGCAGGGGGTGGGCGGGCCGGGGGGGGGGGCTCCCCCCGCGTGCGGGCGGCCCTCCGGGGGGGGGGGCCGAGGGGGGGGGAGCATGTGCAGAGGGGGGGCCCGGACGGGGGAGAGTGCGGCGGGGGCCGGGGCGCCTGTGTGTGTGTGTGTGTGTGTGTGTGTGTGTGTGTGTAAGTAAGTCTAACATCTGGAAAGACCAGTGATCTCACATCTGTGCTAAAGTAAAAGCACCTGGCATTAGAAAGGTCAGAAAACCAAAACCAAAGCTGATTACTAAGCAAACGCTCTAGAAACTGTGAGGTGTAACTCTAAGTGTACCCATCTAAGAAAGGTAAAGGTACGACTTTAAGGGTACATCAGCCTCCTTTAAGGATCACCATTTATCAACAAATCTGCCCCTTGTACTCTCACATTCACCAAAAACTGAGAACCAGTGTTAGAATGCAGTAAAGAAACGGCAGACTGATGCAGGGTTCCAGTGCAAAAAATTAAGAATTTAATAATAATTTTTCAAAAAGAACTGAAAATGAACAAACAGCCGAACTGAGGCCAACACAGTTAATACAAATGAAACCTGGCATGTGAGCGGAAAAAAATAGATACAAACCAGTCTCTGATTTGGAAAGGCGAGAAGAGGCTGAACAAACCATAAACAGGACATGACCGAGAAGACAAAGAACACACCCGAACCTCCAGCAGTCACCGAGGTAATGCTATCCCAATACAACCGGGAAACCGAGGAGCTTAAGTAGATGGAATCCCAGCTGCGTGTGGTAGTTATCTGTCCAAAAACCAATGAACAAGGTCCAATAACAAAACAAGGAACAGCCATGAGTTGATATACGCGAGTTGTCCACACCACCACCCCCAGGGGCACTTAGCACAGTCTGGGGGCTTCTCTCTGGGTGACCCCAAGGAGGGAAATGGTTGCCACCAGGCACTTGGGCATCAGAGCGACCGCACCTGAAATGGGTGGATGGTGGGAGGCCGGAAGGAGGGCAAGGGTCCAGGCGAGGCCACGCAGCGAGGCAGAGTGCTCTGGGCATCCTCAAGGCGGACCTCACAGGAGAAAGTGGCCTCTGGCAAGGCCCCACTGGAATGGACAACCATGGCACAGACACTGGAATGGATACCCTCACCACTGGCACAGGAACAGGAACGGACGCCCTCAAACGGAGGACCTCTGGGAAGGCCCCACTGGAATGGAGGACCTCTGGAAATGCCTCGCCGGAATGGAGGACCTCTGGAAACGCCTCGCCAGAACGTAGGACCTATGGGAGGACCTCACAAAAATAGATGGCCTCTGGGAAGGCCTCACAGGAATGGATGGCCTCTGGGAAGACCCCTCTGGGATGGACGGCCTTTTGGAAGGCCTCTCTGAAACAGACAGCCTCTGAGAAGGCCTCTCTGGAATGTACGGTCTCTGGGAAAGTCTCTCGGGAGCGGACAGCCTCTGGGAAGGCCTCTCAGGAGCAAACAGCCTCTGGGAAGGCCTCTTGGTCGCAGACGGCTTCTGGGAAGGCCTCTGGGGAGCACACTGTCTCTGGGAAGGCCGCTCTGGAGCAGACGGTCTCTGGGAAGGCCTCTGGGAAGGCCTCTCTTGAGCGGACGACCTCTGGGAAGGCCTCACAGGAATGGACAGTCTCTGAGAAGGCCTGTCGGGAGCAGACGGCCTCTGGGAAGGCCGCGAAACATGACGTGCCCTGGACAGGCATCAGGACTGTCTCCATAATTAACCTTTTCAGTGCAGGTACAGGCACAAATTTCCTCGGAACAATTACTGGCACTGACCTCCTCGGCGCCGGCACGGCCGCTGACCTTCTTGGTGCTGGCACGGGCACTGACGTCTTTAATGCAAATGTCCATGGCACAGGAGTCAGCGCGAATGTCCGTGGCACCAGAGTCGGTGTGACGGGCTACGATAACCTACTGAGATTCACGATGCCTTAAGGTATGGAGCTATTCAGTGATGCTAACAGCTTGGAAGCACAGTGAAGCGGTGTGGTGGACAGAAATATGGAACTTGCTGTCGTGTCTTGTGCAGGTGAAGAACTGCGAGACACGATGTGCTCAGAAACTGAGCTAACGTGATCAAGTACGAAACCATGGGGCACTTGGCATGCTCAGGCTTGGAGCTACTCGATGCTAACAGCGCATCTATGGGGCTAACCCCGTAAGGCACAATTTGTGTGGAAACGGGGTTTACAAAGTCTGACTCAGAGCTAACATGCTCAGACACAAAACTAAAGGGCGCGGTGCACTTGGATATGAAACTATGTGATACCAACGGCACATCCAGGGAGCTAGGAGGTGTGACCTGTGCGGAAACGGAGTTAACGAACTCGGATACAGAGCCAACATGCTCAGACACGAAACCAAATAATGAAACCACTCGGATATGGAACTAAACAATGATAACGATTCAGTCACAGAACCAACAAACTCAGGATTGGAGCCAACATGCTCAACTACGGAAACAAAGGACGTGGTCTGCTTGGATAAAGAACTATATGAAGCTAACGATTCAGACACAGAATCAACGAATTCAGGTACAGCACCAACATGCTCTGATACGGAACTAAAGGCGCAACAGACTCAGATATGGAGCCAAGCAGCAATTCGGACCTCTGTACTGAACAGCCCTGTTTAGATATCAAGCTTGTCAGTGCTAACGGGTCATGTACTGAGCTATGGTACACCAACTGCTCAGCTACTGAGCTAGCGTGCTCATATACAGGGATATTGGACGCTAGGGGCTCAGGTACTGAGCTAGTTGGCGCTAATGGCTCAGGTACTGAGCTAGCGGGCACTAACGGCTCAGGTACTGAGCTAGAAGGTGCTAACCGCTCAGGTACTGAGCTAGTGGGCACTAACAGCTCATCCACAGAGCGAACTTGCTCATCTAAAGGGCTTGCATGCTTGAATGTTAAGTTATCATGCTCAAACATGGGGCTACGGTGTGCTAATGGCTCCGCCATGGGGTTAGTGTGCTCACACATGGAGCTACCATGCTGGAATACTGGACCACTAGATGCTAACTGCTCCGGTACTGAGCTACAGGGGGCCCAGACTCGGAGCTGGCGCACTCAAATACAGAGTGAACATGCACAAACTGTAGGCTACTAGACTCTATCGGCTTAGGTACTAAGCTAGTGTGCTCAAATTCAAAGCTACTGGATGCTATCAGCTTACGTACTGAGCTAGCTTGTTTAAACACAGGGCTACTAGACGCTATCGGCTCAGGTACTGAGCTAGCATGTTGAAATTCAGGGCTACTAGACACTATCAGCTCCAGTACTGAGCTACAGGATGCTAACGCCTCATCTTTGAGGCGTGGCGTGCTCAGATACGGAGCTAGCGAGTCTAGATACATAGCAAACTTGCTATGTAAGTTGCCCCGAGTCTCTCCAAAAAATAGTCGTGGGCCCCTGACTCAAATACCAGCCATACCTCAGCGGCCCAGGCCAAAGCCCGGCGGGTAAGGAGAAGCCCCACGAAGGCCAACCGGCTACTCTCCATGGCGAAAAAAAAAAATCCAGACAGGTCCAGCATTCAACAAGAAACTGATGGAAATGGCTAGGGTCCCCGTCAACTTTGTCTGGCTGGCGTGAGGGTCCTGCAGAGCTGGAACCCCTGCCTGCATATCAGTAGCAGTCTGTTAGGGTGCAGTGCAAAAAATCAAGAATTTAATAATAATTATACAAAAAGAACAGAAAATGAACAAACAACCGAACTGAGGCCAACACAGCTAACACAAATGAAACCTGACATGGGAGCCGAACAAAAACAGATACAAACCGGAACTTGGACTTGGAAAGGCGAGAAGAGGCTGAACAAACCATAAACAGGACATGACCGAGAAGACAAAGAACACACCCGAACATCCGGCATTCACCAAGATAATGCTACCGCAATGCAACCAAGAAACAGAGGAGCTTAAGTAGATGGAATCCCAGCTGCATGCGGTAGTTATCAGTCCAAAAACCAATGACCAAGGTCCAATAACAAAACAAGGAACAGCCGTGAGTTGATATGCGGCAATCTTATGTCCCGTGGGGGATTGTGGGTGATGTAGTCCCACAATGGCAAAAACAAAACGCAAAACAGGGGCAGGGCACGGATCCTGACAGCCAGAGGATCACCATTTATCACCAAATGCGTAAGATAAATATTGAAATGCACATTTCTCCCTCTACAGTGCATAATAGCATTAAAAATTTAATCTAAAGGAATTTCCTAAAAACTGAAGAGGTGTTATCTCTGATCCCTACTTCTTCTTTAACGAAAAACATTCTTAGAATCTGTCTTAAGACACGTTGTAGGTTTTTTCAGTGCCTTAAGAAAGAAAATCTTCTTAAATGTGAGTTTTTTCAGGTTCAGAACCTTACAAGAAATTGTTATTCTTTATATAACCTTTTTCATAGCTCTCTTTTCTTAAGAACAAGTGGTATTCTTGAAAGCATTCTGTTTTTAAATGTTATCATAACCTTGCAATAGAATCACCCTAGGCTACAAGAGTCGACATGGAAAGCATCATAATGTAAAACTTTAAACCGTTTAGTTATTGGAAATAAGGATAATTTTTTTTAAAGAACATTCTAATGAACTTCTTAGTGTTTGTCTTCAGAAACTTCGCAAGATTGTTCTTAAAAACGTTTTCGTGAATCCAACCCCAGAATAAGAAATGTGATAATTAGGTGGGACCTGTTTCACGACAGTGTCTTAAGATAGAAAATCTTCTTAAATGTGTTTATTCTTAACTTTGTTCTTAAGAAAAAAGGTTATGAAAATTTGTCATTTTTCAAATACCTTCTTTAGAATTATCTCTTTTTTTCTTAAGACTTTTTGTAAGAGCAGTTCTAAGGAGAAGTGATATTCTTGAACAAACAACTCTAATATTGTAAGCTGTAAAATGTAACATAGCCTATGTAAGAAAACAACGAAATTTACTTAAGATAATATTTGAGAACTTCTTAAGTTCTTAAGACAAACACCAAACCGTTCCTAAGAAAGTTCAAAAGTTATTAAATTCAGTTCTGAAAAATTTAAGTTTTTTCTTAAGAAAGCTTTAGAAAAAGGTTAGGAAATCCAATAATAAGCCGGAACCTGCTTCACAAAAGTGTTTTAAGAAAGAAAATCTTCCTAAATTTCTTAAACTTCATTCTTAAGAAAATGGTCATGAAAATTTGTCATTTTTCAAAAACCTTAAAATATTATTTTTATTTATTAAGACTTTTCATAAGAACAATTCTAAGAAAAAGTGGTATTTCTGAACAAACAATTCTTATATTGTAAGCTGTGAAATATAACATTGCCTATGTAAGAAAACAACGAAGACTTACTTAAGATCATATGAGAACTTATATTTTGGAGAATTCCATTTAAGAACCCTTCTTAGGAACATTTTGGTGTTTGTCTTCAGAACTTACCTTTTTTCATAAAATCCAGCCACTGATCTCATGGACAGACTAATGGACTCTTTGGAATCAACCTCCAGAAGTATGTTTGGATAAAAATCCAAAACCCCAAAACCAAGCTCAATAAGCTTACTGAATGCTGCTCTGGAGATCTGTAGTTTGGTGTAGCCCGATAATAAATTAAACTTTTCCAGAAATGCACCAAGAAATGAGGAGTTATGGAACTTTTTTTTTGAAGCTCTTCTGGAAGAGTTCTTCTTAGATTTTAGTGAGAAATATCTGGAGCATATTTTAGATCGATGGAGATCGGGCTTTTATTTTGGGAAGATGATGATTATCTTCAGTGCATGATGAAACTCTGGAGGGGTGTCATTATGGACTGGAACACAGTCAGGCTCTTATTTATCTCCTGTGTGGGGAGTGGAGGAGTTTTTGGGTGGTGCCTTCACTTAACGTTCTCATGACTCTTGAGAAAACAGACTCATCATGAAAATGTATTTCTATTGTGCACCATTTGAAGAGAAGCCTACTGTGGAATGTTCTCTTAGATACACCAGAAGAAGTCCAGTTACCTTCAACCCAAACCCTAAAGTCGACTCACCCCAGAACCACTACAAAGTGAGGTATTTTTGGTGTTCCACAACAGAACTGGGTTATTATAAACCTGTGGAGTGTTGTGCTTTGTGGTTTAGACCTGTTTTGCCAGTGTGGGTCATGCAGCAAAAGAACGACCCTAAGCACACAAAGAATGTTTAAGAACTTCTTTCCTTCCTCTCAAAAACACTTGAGCGTGCTGTCCATAACCAGTTGTCTATAACCAACCTTTCTCACACAGAATGACCTATAGGATCACAGCCAGTCTGGCTTCAAAGCAGCTCACTCCACAGAAACTGCCCTGGTGGCTGTTCCGAGAAACTTCATGCTGCCAGAGCATCCAGACTTTCATTGGTTTTGATCCTTCTTGACCTCTCGGCTGCCTTTGACACAGCTGACCACAAGATTCTCCTTTCTGTCCTCTCCAGTCTTGGAATCACAGGCTCAGCCTGGCAATGTGTTGCTTCCTACCTGGAGGGACGTTCTCTGATATCAGGTATCACGGAGAGGCTCCGTATCTGCATCACGTGTGCTTACAACTGGAGTTCCACAAGACTCAGTTCTGGGACCTCTTCTTTTCTCTCTCTACACCTGTTCTCTTAGTGAAGTCATAAACCTCTCATGGCTTCTTCTATCCCTGGTATGCTGATGATACGAAGCCCATCCTTTCTTTTCCTACAACAGATATTCAGGTCTAAACACGTATCTCAGCATGTTTGGAGAGCATCTCATCGTGTATGACAGCTCATCATTTGAAGCTAAATCACAGCAAAACGGAACTGCTCTACATTCCTGCAGATGGGTCCCCTTATCAGGATCTTGCCATCTTCCAGATGAACTCCTCCATTACACCTTCTGAGAAAACAAGAAACCTTGGAGTGATCCCAAGTCCTTGTCCAGTCTCTCATGGTATCACACCTAGATTACTGCAATGCCCTTCTGGCTTGTCTTCCAATGTGTACAACCAACCCCTGCAACTGATTCAGAATGCAGTGGCTCGTCTGGTTTACAATTTACCCGAGTTTTCTCATGACACTCCACTGATGCGTTCACTTCACTGGCTCCCTAGCTGCAACATCAGATACAATCAGTTGTAGCTGCAGCATCAGATACAAAACCCTGATGCTTGCCTACAAGGCAAAAAATGGAACAGCACCAACTTACCTAAAGCTCTAATCAAACCTGTACCTCGTACCCTCCGAGCCATGAGTTTGGCTCGACTGGATCCTCCACGTAAGATTAAAGGAAGACCAGCATCAAGTCTCTTCCCTGTCCTGGCACCCAGCTGGTGGAATGAACTTCCACTGGATGTCTGAATGGCTGAGTCTCTTGCTGTCTTCAAGCGGTGACTAAAGACCCACCACCTCACCAACTCTAAAGACTCTTCAGCCAGCACTTAAGTGAAGACTGAAATGAATACAACTGCATATTTATATATTAAAAAAACCTTTGCTTGTGTGTTTTGTTGCTTTATCTATATCAGATTCTAGCAAGCTGTAGATTGTGTTTTTGAGCTATTGCTTACTTGTATTAACTTGAGGTTTTTCTACTAGGAAGAATACAAAGCACCTCTGTAAGTCGTTCTGGATAAGGGCGTCTGCTAAATGCTGTACATGTAAATGTAAAGAATAATAAAGTTAAAGTTTTGGAATGGCCCAAGTCAAAGTCCGGACCTCAATCCCAATAGGAATGTTGTGAAAGGACCTGAGGCGAGCAGTTAATGTGAGGAAACCCAATTATGAAACACAAATAGAACACATTTAATAATTTATATGTTTTATTTATTTATAGATCTTTATTATCATTTGTTATCATTTGTTATTGAAACTTAGCTATTATATTATATGTAAAAATTAATTCTAATGTTCATTAATTTTTCTAAACTAAGTGCACTGAGTACATAAGGAGAATAAAAACAATAATATTATGCTTATAGAAGTAGTACCGAATCATATCATGTCTAAAATATCCACTTTTAACTAAAATATTAAACAAAACTATTTTAATTAAACAATTAATAAAAATAGGTAATCTTATTTATAAATCTATTTTTTACTATTCAGTAGAAGCTCTAGACAGACTTCTAAATCGCACTGTGTTTGTGGTTCAGCCCTCTAGAGGTGAAATGTGGAATTACCATAAAAGGGAAAGCTTTGACAGATACTGTTCCTAACTGTTTTGCCACCCTAGCACCCATTTTCTAAATAACAATAACCACAAACAGTGTGAGGCACAAAAGTCAACTTCTAACTTCTACTCAAGCAATTCTTACAAACTACCATACAGAAGTAAAAAAAAAGAGAAAAAGAAAAAAAGATAAAATATAAAACAAAACATATAGAATTAGCTAAAGTCTGAGTGCTTCATTACGGCCTTCTAAAATAATTGTTTTTGATTTACTGTAACAGACCTTACAGTATTGTATTTATAAAGTATCAAACCTATGTGTGTGTGGTGTGTGTGGTGTGTGGTGTGTGTGTGTTCAGGCTATTGTGTTTCTAGCTCGTTCGTGTTCGTGTCCGTGAGCGCGCGCCTCTCTGATCGGTATGTGAGTGAGGGAGGCGGTCCAAGAGGAGCTGAGTGTAACGCGCACGCTCTCTCTCAGTCACACTCACATCTCTGACACACACACTCGCGCGCGCTCGCGCTCACGCGCTCGGAGCTGGGCTGTTTGGTTCTACAGTTGAGCGCGGACCGGGGCAGTATCTGCAGCAGCACGAGCCACTGGAGGAGTTTATGAAGCGGAGTTTTAGCGGATCTGGATCCGATCATCCCGGAGCTACAGAGCGGCGCTTCTGTACCGAGGTGTTTAGAGAGAGCACGCGCGGTCCGGTCCCCCGTTACTCCGCGCGCAGCAGGTTTTAGTCAGGACCCCGAAGCGCGTGGCACCATGGATCTGAACCTGAGTCACAGGCTCGCGCTCTCCCTGCTCCTCTACTACAGCTTCAGCACTGGAGGATCAGCGGAGGAAGGTAAGCGGGGACCGGGGACCGGGTGGGGGGTTTAGAAGCTTCACCTGATGATCGATTAGGATCAGTGATTAAAGTGATCAGCTTTATCTAAACCTTATAATAATAATAATAATAATAATAATAATAATAATAACAACAACACATTATCAGTAATCATCAGAGAGAGAGAGATCAAAGGGTTTAAGCAGTATTTCATTCATTTTAATTAACTTTTAAAAACGCAGTTTATCTACCTCGATGTGTTTTATTGTTTATTATTTAGTTTGATTGAAACCCTTAGATTACAATAATGTTATGTTTATTCAACTTAAACTCAACCATATCAGGTCTAAAATATCCACTTTTAACTAAAAACAAACAAACAAACAAAAAAAAAAATATATATATATAAACTATTTAAGATAAACTTTAATCCAAATCTTCTGTATAGATCTTTATTTTTAGAAATGATTGAAAGTTAGATATTATATATTAATGTTTATTCATATTTCTATAGGATGTGCAGACTGTACTTAAGGAGAATAAAAATAGGCAATAAAGTTAAAATAATCAATCATTTATACTAAAATATTATTTTAACTAAAATATGAAGCAAATTTAATACAAATCTTATGTATAGATCTTTATTATTGGACGTTAATTTAATAATGTTAACATTTCTACACAAGGAGAATACAAATAGGTAATAAAGTTAAAATAACTAATAATATTATGTTTATAGAAATTAAACTCAACAAGATCTTTTTTACAATATGCACTTTTAGCTAAAACTGTAATTAAACATTTCTTAAAAACAGACTGTTATTTATAGATCTTATTGAAAGTTACATATGTATTAATGTTTATTCATATTTCTACACAACACTGTACTTAAGGAGAATAAAAATATGTAATAAAGTTAAAATAATCAATAATATCGTGTTTCTGGAATTTAAAATCAACCATATCTAAAAAACTTTTAAATATTAAACAAAAGTTTTTTAATAAACATTTAATACAAATCTTAGGTATAAATCTTTATTATTAGAAGTTTAGAAATATTTATTAGTTTAAAATAAGTTCAGACTACATAAAAATAATTAAAATATGTAATACAGTTAAAATAATCAGTAATATCGTGTTTATAGAACTTGTACAGAACCATATCATTTATAAAATTCTCACTTTTAAATAAAGTGTTAAACAAAACTATTTATATAAACATTCAATAAAATAAGTTATCTTTTTATAGATTTTTATTACTAGAAGTTACTGAACATAATCTACTATACAGTAAAACTTAATTCTAATGGTTCTAAATATTTCTAAACTACATTCAGTCTGTACATAAGGAGAATAAAAATGTCATAAAGTTAAAATAACTAATAATATTGTGTTTCTAGAAATTACACTCGATACTATCATCTTTAAAATATGCACTTTTAACTAAGAAAACAATTTAAGTAAACATTTAATACATATACATTGTCTAATTTATAGATCTTTAAATGTTTTTATGCGCAATTAATATCTCTACACTAAGTTCAGAGATTTCAAATGTACAATAAACTTCAAATAACTACCAATTTGATGTTTATAGAGCGTATACTGAACCATATCGTGTTTAAGATATTCACGTTTAACTAAAACAATTTTACCTCCAGTGGATGTAGTATGTGTTTAGAGTTTATGTTCTATAACCTGATGTTAAGGATCGATAGATTTATTTAGAAGCTAATATATTTAAATAATTATTCTATATTTCTACAGACTGCACATAAGAAGATTATAAACGCAATAAAGTTCAAATAACTAATACTATTATGGTAATAGAACTTAAACTCAACCATATAGTCTCTAAAATATCCACTTTTAATTAAATGTATTAAAAAAAAACTTTAAATAAACCTCTATAGGAAGTAGTATGGTTCTAGAGGTTATGTTCTGTAGCCTGATTGATTGATTTGATCACAATCTTTGTTTAGTGATTAGTGATAAGATTTCATATGTTATTATTTTATTGAGTTTTATAGAGTACAGCTTCCAGTTCTACTATCTGTTCTGTTTTAAACACAAATCTAACGCCTTTTATAAAAACAGCTCATCTTACTCATAAATCTTTAGTATTAGAAGTTAGTTTTGAAATCTTTAGTAATATTTCTATGCTAAGTGCAGACTATGCTTAATGAGAATAAAAATCGTTAATAAAGTTAAAATATCTAACAATATTATGTTTAAAGTGTAGACTGTACATAAGGGGAATCCAAATATATATTTATATTGTACCTAATAATATGATGTTTATAGAACTTATTTTAAACCTTATAATATCTAAAATATCCACTTTTAACTACAATACATAACACTACTTCTAGATATGACTATGGATTAAATCTAAAGATCGACTGATTAATTATATTATTAGGTTTTAAAAATGTTAAGTTTCCACTTTTAGTTTCCTCATCAGTCAAAAACAGAAACAGTGCAGATCTGAACACACACACACACACAGACACACACACACACACACACACACACACACAGAGCTCTGGATTAACACCTGCAGTACTGAATTAGCACCTACACACACTGGGGTTAATCTCAGCTTTATTGCTTTCTTTTGTTGCTATTGATTGATTGATTGATTAATTGATATAAATCTGTGTCTCATATTCACACACACTCCAAACATTAAACCCAACCCTGCCGTACATAAAGGTCCACATGAAGGTCCAGACAGTCCCTCCACTGGTTCATGTTATTCCCAGTTTATCCAGTGGTGTTATTCAGACCAGTTGCTCCACTGATCCAGAGTCCTGTGTAGGACCCTAACGATGCCCATATATGGTTGTGATTTCTGTTCTAGTTTAGATAGATGACTGTAGAACTTTGTGATGGTACATCTGTAGTTTGGATCAGGAACAGTCTGTATCTTTATTCACATTCTGTGTTTTCTTTTCTTTTCTTTTCTTTTCTTTCTTTCTTTCTTTCTTTGTCTTTCTGTCTTTCTTTCTTTTCTTTCTTTCTTTCTTTCTTTCTTTGTCTTTCTGTCTGTCTTTCTTTCTTTCTTTCTTTTCTTTCTTTCTTTCTTTCTTTCTTTTCTTTTCTTTTCTTTCTTTCTTTCTTTTCTTTCTGTCTTTCTGTCTGTCTGTCTGTTTGTTTTTCTTTCTTTTCTTTCTTTCTTTCTTTCTTTCTTTCTTTGTCTTTCTGTCTGTCTGTTTTTCTTTCTTTTTTTTCTTTCTTTCTGTCTTTCTTTCTTTCTTTCTTTCTGTCTTTCTTTCTTTCCTTTCTTTTCTTTCTTTTCTTTCTTTCTTTCTTTCTTTCTTTTTCTTTCTTTTTCTTTCTTTGTCTTTGTAAGTATTCTCATTCTCCATGTTCTCCAGATGTCAGACAACATGGAGAATGACAATACTACTGATACTTTTGCTTGTGATTGAGTTCATGAACCG